>JADRCD010046448.1:1469-11782 GCA_019843815.1 Montemys delectorum | reverse complement strand
TGTGTGTGTGTGTGTGTGTGTGTGTGTGTAGTTTTTCAAGGCATGTTTTCAAAATAACCTTGAGAAAAAATAGTCAATCCTTGGGAAAAGTATGACATCAGCAAAAATAGCAGAGCAAGGGCCTCAAAATATTCGCTCCTTAATGGCAATGAAAAAAACAAACAAAAAACAAAACAAAACAAACCAAACAAACAAAAAAACTAGCAGTGTGTGTCAGACTCAGTTTCTTCAGAACTCCATAAATGAAAAGGCTTGCACCAATACAGGGACACTGTATCCAAGAAAACAAACAACATGTTGGGAAGAAGTGTTTTTAACGTCTCCTCCTCCCACTTGCACTTCATAGCTATAATATCCTTGAAAATCAACCCTTCCAGACACAGAAAACCTATCTGCCTAGCGGCCACTATGACCCCTTTATAGTTTCAGTTGTAGAGACCTATCACCAGAAGACCCTGCTTATAAGTCTTATGTATCTGATATTGACTGTGGGTTGCAGAAAGCCTTTTACCCAGGGTGTTGTTTTTTACACCACGAGACACAATTTTTCAATGGCCTGAAGCAATAGCTAACCTTACCAGCTAATTAGCCAGAAAGCATCCAAGGAAAAACAGAGGCCTATGACACCTTGAGGATTTCTAAAAGCTTGAGATAGTCCTGAGAATCTAGAAAACACATGTATACACGAAGCTGTTACATTTTCAAGGCTGAATGTGTCTCGTGTTCAGGGCACATGATTCCCATTCCTGACCTTTACCAAGCAGACACTGGAAGATATCTCCTGGCTGGCTTGGAGGCAAAGACATGCCTCAACATGTATACAGAGCCCCTTGGTTTAGGATGGGAGGCATTTTCCGGAAGTTAAAGGAAATCCTGGTTTAATTGTTAAACTAACCCAGTAAAGATGCCAGTACAATAATTATTCTAACGTAATATGTAACAAGGTGGGGTTTATTTTTCCTTAGTCCCAGTAGCTGTTAATTCTAGACAACTAGACTGCAGGTTTGTATCTCTGCCTTTGAACATCCTACAAGAACAGGACTTTATAAGCTTGTTATTTGATTTGTTAAATTTGAAAGGCTAGATAAATGTACTTTGTGGGGTGAGAAGAACTAAAGGGGTTTCTGTTAGTCCAAAGTAATTGTGTAAGAAATGAGAGGGTTCTTTTTGTTTTGTTTTGTTTTGTTTTTGTTTTTGTCACCACGTCAACCACTTCTCAGGGGGCTTTGTCTTTTGTGTCAGTTCTCCTGGTGTTGGACCTATTCTCTTCCTTTCCCAGGTACACTTAGACATAGCGACACTGCCACTCTGTGTCCTATATGTGCGGCCTTGATTCAGGACTTACTGGGGACAGACACATTGCATTCTGGGAGTCTTCTAAGAGGAGAAAGGATACAAATAGAAGCTATAATGATCTTTTTGCATGCCTAGCACAACTTGCGAATGGGTAAAGAGCCAGAGTCAAATTCTTTGGCTACCATTTTATTCAGAGCCATCCTAAATGAAGCAGGGCAGTTGTCACAGACTTTAAAAGGCTGTACTAAATTGACCAAATAGCTGGGCAATGACTCATGGTGGCAGGGTTGGCAATAGAGGACTCATTTCCTTCAGCCTGTACTAAAAACAGACCCAATGTTTCTATGTATACATGCTGTACATTTATCTAGTGTCATCTGTCCTCACCCTTACCAGGGTACCTATGAGGCTATCACTTTCCCATGCTCCTCTCAATAAAAATTATGGTTTTTTTTTTCACTGTAGAAGAGCACTGAGTGTGCGTTTCCACTTGGTTTCTCCTGCCTGAGATGAGTCGAGGGTGGGGTGAGAGGTACACTGTGTGATTTGCTCTGCCTCTGTCACCTACCACCTCCTGGGAAGAGCTTGACCTGAATGGTCATTTTTAGCCTGGTATTTCCTGTGTGTGGGCCAGGGCCCCAGGCCAGAGGCAGAGAGGTTAAGAGGGCACAGGTTCTCTGGCAGAATGCTCTCTGGGGAATGAGATAGCCATCTCATGTCTAACTTCTTTAAGTTTGAAACACTACAGAGACTGTAATCTTAGTAATGGAAACTTAAATTCCCGAAAGACAAGAATTGTGTGATACGTTTCAGGAAAATACACCAACTTAGCTGTGTTTCTAAAAGTAATTGCATGGATTACGACTTCAACCTCTGACAAAATCTTTTGAGCAGAGACACCTGCTTTCATGTTTGGCAAGGGCTCTTTTATACTTAGTAACATTTATTTCTATAGACAACATGATTCTAAATTAGAAGACAAATCCCAAACAATCTGGCCTTTCAAGTGACTTAAACATAGCCCACAGTGCTGCTCACATAGGAAAATACACCCATGGGATATTTAGGGACTGCTTTAGGAGGGCCCATGCAGTGACTGACAGCTGAACAAAAGGGCCCCTATTCTCTCTCTGCTTCTTTTTGGAAAGAGGGGTAGGGAGCTTTCAAAACTAAGAGATGGGATATGTTGGGTGCCTTTGCTTTCAACTCACAATGTATTTTTTCATACAAATATATAAATTTGTGAAGTATAACTATCCATTTCGTTTTTCTGGTTAAAACAGATTTTGACATGCTAGCTTAGAAATTTATTTACTATCTATATTCTTATTAGAAAGAAAATTACTTAGAAATAATTTGGAGGCTGGGCTCCTACCTGTATCTGTCTTTAATCTTTCAGCAGACCTGTTCCTCCTCCCATAAAAGTAAACATGAGCTTGAACACCTTGTATATTCTGAAAGTATAGCCTGAGAACTAATGAGGTTTTGTTTTATTTCACTAGAATTGGGAGATAACTAGAGCCAAATGCAACAGGAAAACTGGCTTCTGGTACTCACAGTCACCACACTCAGCACCCTTAAAAACATATGTGTCTGAAGGGGGTGGGTTCTCAGTGAACCAGTTCTTTAGCAAACACCAACAGTGTCTCTTATGATTTAATTTAATTTTACAGTGTCTGTCCACCTGCAGTGAGGGACAGATCTTAGAGTTAACTTTCAGTCTTGAAAGGTTTGTCCACACTTGAGATAGCAGCTGTAAGTCCTAGCTTGTGGTTTCCTCTGCTGACTAACTGGCTATAAAGAGTAGTTCCTATGACTACCACTGTCCCCCATGTCTCCCCACCTGTGGGTTAATCATTTGCAAGTCTTGCTTATAGAACTCTGGGAAGTACTTACAGACATTTACTCATTTATTATCTTTTTAAAAAACATCTCGAAGGATGCAGATAAATAGCCAAACAGAAGATATGTATGGGACGTAGGGGAGGGGACGCTTCTGTCTCCTCTATAGGTACTACTATGTGCTCACCATATCCAGAACTCCCTAAACTTCGGCATTCAGGAATTTTTTATAGAAGCTTCATAGTGTAGGCATGAGCTATTTTTTTTATTCCGTTTCTAACCTCTTCCCTTCCTGCAGAGTAGGGATTGGAATGAAGTTTCCACACTTTTAATTGTTGCTTAGTTTTACAGATGACTAGCCACATCACCAAAAGCAGCCTTATTAGAACAGAAGATACTCTTATCACCCAGGAAATTCCAAGGGATTTGGAGCTCCAAGTCTGGAACTAGGGTCAAAGGCCAAATAATAGAAAAAAAATACATCTGACATCCTGGTGCTCAGGAAATCACAGAGGTTTTCAGAGCTGTGTGCCAGAAAATGGGGACAAAGAGCAAATATATAGTTCTTATTATATCACAACATCACAATAGTCATTTGTGGATCTCAGGAACAAGTTCTATTTATGATCAGCCTCAAGAACTTTTCTTTGTTTTGTATAAGCCATTATCTAAGTGAGATGGAAAATGAAAATACTGTAAAAATACCTAGTCTTCTAGCTATAATGTTAACATCCTGACAATTCCACATTCTCTAGTGTTGACCACAGTCTCCTCCAAAGCCTTGGCCATTAGAAATCTCACCATATAAGCCTTGAAATATATCTATGGAAACAGACAAGAGCCAGACAAGTCTACCAGTATTACTATCTTACCTTGGTCTACTTTCTGGGGAAAAGCTGCCTCAGGGGCTGTGTATGACAAAGGCCCTGTGAAAGGAGAGTTCTAAACTAAATCTGGGCATTTGGATTTTCAGATATCATTTTAAATGGGACCGTGAAAAAAAGGTCAAAAGAAGTATGAAGAACATGAAAGGTGGCTCAGTCAATAAAGTGCTGGCTGTGTACCCACTTATTTAAATATTTAAACATTCAGATATATGTAAATATTCCATTAGAGTCAACCTGATGACATTTTACTTTCAGGGCAAAGGCAGAAGTCAGCAAATCACAGAAATAAGCCCTATCTTTGAAATTATGTTTACATGTCTTCATTTTCCTTTAGTTATGTCCAAGTATGAAAACCAGATTATTATTTTCACTGACTACCTAGAAGAATTCCCGGATACAGATGAGCTGGTATGGATTTTGGGGAAGCAGCATCTCCTTAAGACAGGTGAGCCTGGTGGTACTGGGAGGAGCCCGATAACGTGGGTGCCTGGAACTAAGAGGTTCTCATTTTTCTTATTGGATTGATAGAACATTGTCTTGGTAAGGGCTGATGCTACTGTGAGATAGATTACTAAGCAGCAAATGAAAGCTTGCTGGTATCACAGCTCCTTCCAAGACCCTGAGAAACTTTAGCAGTGCATTTACATGATTTGAGTTTTTGTTTGTACATTTTGCAAAAGCAACATATCTTTATTCTTTCCTGTAAAGAAGCCCTGTCCCCGTTCCAGGAAACAGAGGATTCAAACATATGCAACCATTCATAGTATTACTAGCCAGTATCCAGTCATTGGGCTACACAGTTCTTATTCTTATCATGTCCTTATACTTCTTCCACGTAAGTCACAACTGTCAGAAAAAATATCAGACACAAGAAATCATGTTTTCCATGGTTTCAGATTTTCTCCTAATAATTGCATTGTTGTAGTTGATTCTGGTTTTGTATAGAACTTCTAGCTACTTGCAGTAGATAGAAACGAGGCTTGAGTCTACCTACTTAACAGAACCTTCTTACACAGTAACAGGGACCTGGTGTTCTGAAACCACAAAGGACTCTCCATCTACCAAAAGCCTGTGTCAGGATATAGTACTTCCCAAGAGGAGATCTTCAGTTAAAGTAAAGGGGTTGAGGAGAACCTTTTCTATCATTACTTTTCAAACAACAGTACCTATTATCTAAAACAATAGTGTGAGTACCCAGTACCTATTATTAAAACTGGGGGTTTATAGGTTTGGAGGAAGTTCATGTACAGGAGCAAAGGTGCAAATACATACATTTAAGGAAAAATGAAATGTTTCTGCTATGTATCAGAACTTTATTCATAGTTACAAAAGAAGGAAATAAATATTCCTGCTAACTGTAGAAGAACTTTATAGTAAGCTCCAGAATTCCAGGTAAGTTTGATGTATAGAGTACAACCCCTTCTCAAAAACATGGGGAGGGAAAAGCTTTGCAAATTAGTATCTGAATAGGTACTGGGTACTCACTATTGTTTTAGATAATAGGTACTGGGTACTCACACTATTGTTTTAGATAATAGGTACTGGGTACTCACACTATTGTTTTAGATAATAGGTAGTGGGTACTCACACTATTATCATTAAGGTTGGAGATGATTACCTTAGTGAGTTATCTAAGATAACTGCTTTTCCTATTTCTTGTCACTTGGGGATAACTTCAGTGGTAATACCTGTCAGGATCCTGAAAACGATTGAGATTGACAAGGAAACAGAAAGTATTATCATTAGAAGAATCTTTAGAATATCTCAGGTCAAAACAAAGGTAAAAGGGAAGTATTGAAATTATTAGACTCAAATGAGATGAGGTTTCGTATGAATGTCCTATAGTCTTATAACAATCAATTTGATTAACTGTTTGAAAATAAGGTTGCTGCTGGCATAGAAGTCAAATGTAGGCATTTTTTTTAAAAAAAGATGGAATATGGCGATTGAATTTTAACTTTACATTTAATTACAGAAAAATCTAAGCTGTTGTCTGATATAAGTGCTCGCCTATGGTTTACATACAGAAGGAAATTTTCACCGATTGGTAGGTACATCATTTGTTGTGCTGTGCTTTTTTTCCTTGTAGATAGTTTGCCTGAGGTTATCAATGCCATCACAGAAACCTCAGAATTAACAACTCACTGTGGCAAAGAATTTGATTTAGGGGAGCAGGTAAGTTTAACATTTGATGCAAAAATGTCATTGTGGAAGTCGCCTGTCACCTGTGACTCCATGCTGTTGCACTGTCACACCAGTAGCCATTTCGAACCACTGTCCAAGTGTCCATGCATCAGATGGTGTTACTTTTTTAAAGAAGAAAATCAAATAAGCTTTAATTGGGTAATATCTAGGTATTAAATTGCCTTCTGTTGCTATATGGCACCAGGTGACTATTAAAGAGACTTGGGCCCTGAAGGAAAGAAAATAATTCCTTCTGTTTTTTTTTTCCTTATGAGATGAGAACATTTTGGCATTTAAAGATAAAGTAAGAACGTTTTCTTTATTCTACTCTGTTGCTAGCTGCTGTCTAGGGGAAAAGAAAGGAGAATTCAGTAAGTTAAATGAATTTGCTCCATCTGAGAGATTTGTAAAATGTTTGTGAACAGTGCAGCCACTCCCTAGTGTCAGGGAAAGAAGGAAGGTGTGGAAGTTAGTCTCCTAAAAAGAAGCTTGTCTGATCGATTTTGATACAGGGTTGAACCTTGTAATTGGAGTGAAATTTACCTTCCTGTGATGGGCCAAACCTGAAGTCCATGTAACATTTTCTTTGTTTTCCAAGCAGTAGTATCACAAAAGAACACTCTTTAGTACCCATCAATTCGAAACTGTTAATGTTCCCTGGAGGAAGAGATCTTTACAGAGCTGAGCAATTATCTGAATCAGCTCTCACAGTGCTTTGGTAATAGCTGGTTTGGCTGTATGTGGACCTCACCCTACCTTTTTCTGTACTGATCTGAACTTTAATCCTTGCATTGGCAAGAGCCTGACTGCTCTCCTTCCAGCTCACAAATCTATTCACTTCCCTTAGTCTTGATATGGCAATGCTCCTTCAGTCTCTATAACAAAGGGATCAGAATGAGGGAGAATAACTTGGCCCATTTTTTTTTTTAACAAGAGCAATGGCTTCTTTGAAATTAGACTTCTGAGATCATATCTCTAGAATCCTTTTCTACTTCTAAGTTGGAAAAGAAGACCATTACCTGCTTATGTTGATCCTTTTGAATAGGTCTCTACATGTGTGACTTTGCATCAAGTCTTCTTAAAATGGAACCTATTTTCTTATTATTAGCTGAATTTCTATATTTTAAAGATATAGTGTATTTCTCATTTATCAGTAGCATTTTATATAAGACCAAACTCATAATACCAAGTATTCTGTGTGGGTTCCAGAACCTCTACATACTTTTTCATTTAATCCTTATAATGCCCACTAGTAGTAAGGAGAGTGTGTGCTTAGATTGTATGACCACATGTTAGTCTTCTGCCTAATCAGGGTTCTATCATCTATTTGTTGTTGTCTTAAACTTTGTTAAGTACATTTATGGGAGTCGAGAGCCTTTCATATGTCTTTGATCATTTTGACATACACACTTGCTGGCAGTATTTGTGTTTTGGCCCAGGTACTTTGCTTGTTGATAGTCATGCATAGTTATAGATAGTCAGTTACCAAAATAGAATGCATGCTCTGCAGTCTCCAAGCAAGAAACCTAAGGGACATGTTGAGTTCATTTGTTTGCTTTGTCTTTGGCTGTAGAACCTGTTTCCACTGATTTAGTATTACCTTCACTCATTCCATTCCTATATCCAAACCCTATATGAGCTCTAAATCCATTTATTGTCTCTCTTTTCAGAGTTCATGTATATGTACGTGTGTTTGCAGTTTCAAATATGCTGATGATTGAGGAGATTAACTTAAGGAACATATTTTCATGCCCATCCATTTTGCCAACAGGGGGAACAGGCCCTTCATCTGATGCTGGCTGGGGATGCATGCTGCGCTGTGGGCAGATGATGCTGGCTCAAGCCCTCATCTGCAGACACTTGGGAAGGGGTGAGTTCCATTTGCTCTACAAATGGTTTCAGAGATGTAGGCTATATTACTTGTTGCCATTAGTTTAAGAACATTCAGTAACAAAACTGCAGGTCCTGAATTGCTTTGTAATAGCTCAAGTAATGGGCTGACAAGTCAACCAAGCCCATCATGAGAGGGAGGAATGTCCTCATGTGAGAGTTATTTTCTGGCGACAGAATTAACCTGGGAAGATTTGTTATTTAGGATTTCCATTGTTGTTATTCTTTGGAAGGGTCTTTAAAAATGTCAGATAAAATAGCTGTGTCCATAACCTGGACATGGTGGTACATAGCTTTAATCTCAGTACTCGGGAGGCAGAGGTAGGTAAATCTCTGTGAGTTTGAGGCCAGCCTGTTCAACTATGGAATTACAGGTTGGCCAGGACTTCATAGACAGACATTGTCTTAAAACACTAAACAAAACAAAAACCTGTGACCATGGTAGCTTATACCCATAATCCTATCCCTTAGAAGGCCAAGGCAAGAGAACTGCTGTGAGTTCGAGGCTAACCTGGCCTGCGTACTAAATTTCCAACCAGCCTGGGCTACAGAGCAAGACCAGTTTCAATAAACAACACAAAACAAAGCAAAACAAACAAAACCAAATGAAAAGATAACAACGAAAACAGGAAGAAGGGTGTGGTGAGCAGTGTGTTTCTTGATTCTTTTGAAAATGTCCATGAGGCTCAGGATGTGAGTGACCTAAAAGGAAGTGTTTCATAAGGAAGCTAGTGCTATTCTGGTTTTGGTTGACTACGTCTGGTCTGTTTGATATTGAAGAAATCCTTAAATTCACTTCCTTAGGAGGTGGCTTCATTAGTGAAGAACCTTCTGGTACTCTTGTTTTTGAGTTCACTGGGACATATATGCATGCTTCTTCATGGACCCCTGTGGGATGACCTTGGATGGACACCCGTTCAGACATTCAAATCTAAGTCCACTTTCCTATGCCATTAAGCAGCCGACCTTGCTGGCTGTTATTAATCTCACTCTGCAGACTCACTGGTCCTGTGCCAGATTTTGGAGAAGACTTGGAATGGGCTGGGGAGTTTTAGAGTTAACTGCCTTCCTGCCAGAATTTGGAATATTCTGTGCTTGCTTTCCCTGTGTTCTGCCATCATTTCTAGCTCACAGGTGGGAAAACTGAGGTTCATGGCAGTGAAGGGATTTGTCCAGGGTGAAGCAGCATAGATGTAAGAATAGAATGCTGATACTCTGACTCTGTATCTAGCAAGTATTGTACATACTTCTTACTCTAGATTTATTATTCTTTTAAGGGATAAATCAACATTTTATTAGCATATATTAATTGTACAAGGTAGTAGGTTTTATTGTGACATTTCCATACATTGTATATATTTCAATCTTATATGTAGCTCAGGTGGTCCTAGAACTGATCCTGTAATCCAAATTGGCACCAAATTAATTCATGATCTTCCTGCCTCTATCTCCCATCCCAGAGCATTGATATTATAGGCCTGTGCCACCATGCCTAGCTGTTTGCATGTATGAAGGTGTGTGTGTGTGTGTGTGTATGTGTGTGTGTGTGTGTGTGTAGGCCAGAGGTTAACATATCCTCTTTAAATCTCTTTCCACCTTATTTTTGAGAGAAGGTCTCTCACCGAACCTGGAACTTCCTGATTTTCTAGACTGGCTGGCCACCCAGCCCCAGGGATCCTTCTGTCTTTGTCTGTCTAGCACTGGACTATAGGCACATATTACAACCACACTGAGTATTTTACAATGGTGCTAGGTTTCCAAAGTATGGTCTTCATGTTGGAAAGCACTTTACCAACTGAATCAACTCCCTTCTGCTTTGTTTTGTGGAACTTAAAATACAGTCTAGGTTGGCTTTGAACTTGAAAGGTTCCTGCCTCAGTCTCCTCAATGCTGGAATTATAGTATTTTTTTCCTTTCTTTTCTTAGTATACAATTAAAAAAAAAACATTTCCTTAGCAATGAATTGTGTGTATTATTTCCACATAAGCTCTTGAATGTTGGAATAGCACTTCCCCTCATGAGACTTGTTGGTAATGTTGCCAGAATGAAAGGACAAAAGTCATTGCTGACTGTGGAGAGATGAGACACTATGACATCTGAGTTATAAGCCTCTTGGTGTGGTTTCCAGGAAATACCTGTGTGATACTGTTGTTCTGCAATCCTTATCCAGCTGGGGCGAGTTAATTCTCTGCTTAGCTTTATCTTCAGTTTTTA
>JADRCD010046447.1:12556-26553 GCA_019843815.1 Montemys delectorum | reverse complement strand
AAAACTTTTACCAAAATGCTTTTGATGGCTGGAGGTATGAGATAGTGGTTAAGATCAGGGGTGGCTCTTCCAAATAATTCAGGTTCAGTCCCAGCATGAACATGACAATTTACAACTGGCTGTAACTCCATGTCCATAGCATCCAAAATTCTCTTCTGGATGAGACATTATGCATGCACTTACTTACTACACAGACACATCTGCAGGCAAAATATAAAAATAATTTTAAAAGAAATCAAAATGATTTTTGCCATATAAATAGTGTTTAAAACTGTAATACAGTTTAGAAGAATTTAAGTTGTTTTATTTTTTGTCTTATTTAATGTGAATTTTGGGTAGTGAGTGACCAAATTCTATTTGAGATTTTATATATATATAAAATTTGCTTATGGTAAGGAAATGTAAAAAACCAACTTACCCTAAACTTCCATGAATTATAACACATCCTTCTTTCCAGATTACTATTCAAATAAAGGAAGTATTAAACATCCCAACAGTGGCTGTCCTTCCATAATTCTTCCTGAAATGGGTATTATGTTTCTTCCCATGGGAGCATGTAGAGACATTTTCACTATAAGATAGACTTTAGAGTGGAAGTTATCTTTTTCACTGTTCACAGATTCAGAGTTAAGGATAAATACCTGGGTACCTCAAAGCCTGAAGAAGCCCCTACATGTTGGTTTTTAAGAAAGGGTCTGCAAAGATCTCAAAGAAACTTGCTTGCAGAAATCAGTAAGTCTTAACTTTACACTGTGGTTTAAAAAAAGCATAGACTCTCGGGAAATGACTCAGTGGTTAAAGCAAGCAAAAATACTGGAGTTCACATACCTAGAACCTATATAAAAGATGAGTGGGTTTGACAGGTTGCCTATGTAATCCTGAGTATGAGAAGTGGGACAAAATCTCTGGAGCAAGCTAGCTAGCCAAACTAGTGCAAACAGTGTTTCCTGGGTTCAGCAAGAGACCTTTTGTTTCCATAGAAAATAGAGAGCTCTTGAAGTTGTCTGATACAAACTCTGGTTCTTCAAATACAAAAGCCTGCAAATATTTTCATACACTTGTACAATTTATATGTAAAAAATGAGAGAACATAAAGAGAACAGAGTTATTCACTAAAACCCTGAGTTTGGAGCATCATTTCAAAATGGGTAGTATGTGTGCTAGCAATATTAACACAACATTGGTGATTTCTAGTGACTGCCAAAACAATAAAACCTAACTGATTTGGTAGTTCCTTTCCTACTTGCTGTTTGAAAAAAAAAAAAAAAAAAAAAAAGAAAGAAAAAAAAAAGGACTCTCTCTATATAGATTTTTTTTACTGTATTAAGTCAGTTAAGTTTTCAGGGTTTCCTGAATTGATTTCAGATTGTTTTGTCATAATACGTATTTGGCAAAAGGATTTGAAAGATAAAGAAGTGGCTTTTTTTTTTTCAGACAGTAAGGGTACATATGCCAGGGTAGATATGTTCACACACATTGTTGTTCATATATGGGCTTACCCTTGTTTATGTTGGGTATTATCTTAGTCCACAAGTATTCCAGATCTCCTGCATATTTTTTCTTATATTCTTTAGCTTTGTGAAAAGAAGTGCCTTCTTCTGCAGGACACTCAGACCATACCGTATGGATCTGGGTTTGTGGAAGTGATGAGAAATCAGTACTTGTTCCAGTCCTTCCTTACTGTTCAGAGATATCCCCACCTACATTTGCTCTCAAACTTTCATACCCATTGCTTCTTACATAGTGTTCTTTTTACTTCAGTTTCTAATATCTAAAGCAAGCAAACAAACCAGGAAACAAATGTATTAGGACATTTTAGCTAGGGCCTGGAGGGATTCCTTAGCGCTTTAGAGCCCTTTCCCTTGCAGAGGACTTGAGTTCAATTCCACTACCCACATGGTAGCTCACAACTATTCAGAATTCTAGTTCCAGGGAATCTAATGTTTTATTCTATCATCTTTGGGCACCAGGCACATGTATACGATATTGTATACATACTTGTAGGTAAAATTGTAATTAATTAATTAAAAAGCATTTTAAGTGATTAGCCAATTCCTACAGCCAAGTAATGTTTAAATACTATTTAATACTATTTAATACTATTTAAATACTTGGTTAAATATGTCTCATCCGCAGTGTTTCTGTTATTGTGATAGAACTTGAGCTGTGAAACCTCTCCTGCCCTATAAGCACATGAAATTAATTTCTAAATTGGTTGGATTTGTAATATTTACCATTTGGGGGTATTAATTGGTGATAAAGGAAGAAATTTAAATAATTATATAAATATATGCATAATGTGTCAGAAATATAATGTTTGTTATTTACCTATTGACATATTTCTCATCAATAGAAGGAAAATAATAGTTAAACTGAGAAAAATATAGGCAAAAATCTGTTACTTCACCCCTCAGTCAAGTGCTCTCTTGTATGGACTACATATTGAGATCATGGGAAGGCTGGGTATATTGCAAGCCCCTGTTGTAAAACAGAACAAATGTGCAAAGATACTATAGATATAAAAATGGGGCTACAGAGAGGGCTCAGTTGGTATGAGCTCTTGGATTTGCAAGCAGTAAAACTGGAATTCATATCTCCAACACTGAGCTAGATAAGGGTATATGTGACTGCAAACACATATTTAGGAGGTGGACACAGCCTTGGGGGGCATATTCCCTGGAGCCTGTTAGGCAGCGGCAGCAAGCTTCAGGTTCAGTGAGAGAACTGGTATAAAGAAAATACAGTGGAGAGCAGTAGAGGAAGACAGCTAGTGCTCCCTGACCTTCACATGTGCATGTATGTATATACTATACATATGATAAGATAATAAATTATTTAATAAATTGTAAAGGTAGTACAGTAGTTAGTAATCATACACAATTTTTTTATTTTTGCTTACATTGATCCTATTAGCGTATATTAAAGACATACAGACTAAATTTATGTTTTGTGAGACAGTGGGGAAAATGACTTCAATTTAATAATCAAATGAAACTCTACTTTTGCTACTTTTTTTCAGAACATTATTTTAATTCAAATTTGAAATATCTACAGGAGAGTTCTTTAGAGATTCGCATGACCTTCATGCAGTAGTCTCCTAATTAAGTATAGAATTTAGTTGCATAAACTTGTAACAGATGCCAAACTATACATTTAAAAAAGACATCTGCAGGCAGAATTTCCATAAAAGGACAGGTGTGGAGAAGACTAGAGATTGAAAAACATATATTAAAGAATAATTGCTAATGAGAAGGCCAAAATTTCCAGAGTTTTGCTAATCCAGGGTGACAACAATGTTCATTCTAGCATATTATGAACCAAAAGCATAATACAGAGAAACCATAGTCCTGTGTTTACTTCCTAGCATACTCACTGTCTTAAATTAGCTAAATTTGAGTTTCAAAAGTTATTAGAGTAAATTCAGACTTAATGTTTATATCCTGATAGAATAATCAGTAAATATTAATATATATTTTCTGAATCATGAAAATTTAAAGATGGACAGGGAAAATTCACAAGATCAGTATTCTATTCTTAATTTTTATACTTTAGTGTATTTTAACAGTAAGCTTGCAGGTACAGCCTTGAAGACAGACAACATTAAAAACATGCACTTTCTTGTAGGACAACCCAGTTAGATGTATAATGAATGTATAGAGTCTACTATATGATAAAGATGCATTAACCAGAAAATTTGAACAAGTTTGTCCATAATTGTTATAAGGTTGAATTATTGAAATGTTTTCAATGCAACATTTAGCTTCTGTTAATGCTTTACATTTTGTATTTATATAAAAAAGTCACTCACAATGAAAATGGAAATATTGCCAATACCCAATTTTTATCCTCTGTTTTCCAATTTGCAAACATATGTTTAAGTGTCTTTTGACTCTATGGGAATATATTTAGCATTCAGAACTACTGATAACAGGAAAAAGAGAGAAAACACATTTTGAAAATGAAATGTTCCCCCTCTTAGTTGATTTCTTTTTTTTAATGGTTCCTGTAGTTATTATTTATTTTATGTATTTGAATATACTGTTTTATTTTACACTCATTTTTTTCAAGTTTTTATTATTTCTTTATTTTCATTCCTGTCATTGTTCCCCCTTCTTGGTCCCCACCCCATAGTTCTTCATCCCATTCCTCTTCTCCCTTGCCTCTGAGAAGGTACTATCCCCGCAGCAGGCATCCCCCTCCTTCCCTGGGGCCTCAAGTCTTTCAAAGATTAAGTACATCTTCTCCCATTAATGCATGACCAGGCAAAGCTCTGCTATATTTATTCCAGGGGCCAAGGACTGGACCATGTATGCTCCTGGTTGGTGGCTCAGTCCCTGGGAGCTCCTTGTGTCTGGGTAAGTTGAGACTGCTGTTCTTCCTGGTGGGGTCGCTCTCCCCTTCAGCTTCTTCAATCCTTCCCCTAATTCAACTATAGGAGTCCCAAAGTTTAGTTCAATGGTTGGATGTTAAGTATCTGCTTCTGTTCCAGTCAGCTGCTGGTAGGACTTCTCATGGGACAACCATGCCAAGCTCCTGTATGTAAACATATCACAGCATCAGTAATAGTGTCCGGCCTTGGTTCCCTTCCATGAGAAGGATCCCAAGTTCTTAAGCATATTCTCTGCATGTGCGGCATGCTATCTGGTATATTTTGACATGATCGTTAGAACTTTGCCATAGATATTACATAGGTTGATATCTTTAAAGAAGGCCATCCAGATAGGTGTCAGTTGCTTCCTGCAAACATCAATAACTGCACTCTGGAAGCACTGATCTGTTTTGAAATCCTGAACAATTTCTGCCACCAGATGCTGGAAGGGAACTTCACAAATCAGAAATTTAGCAAACTTCTTAAAGTGCCTGATATTTCTAGGAGTGCCCCAGTATCAGGCCTATAAGAATGAAGTTTCTTCATCCCTCCAATAAAAGGCAAACTCTTGCAGGAGAGGTTTTTGTAGCCAGTTGATTTCGAAGTGCTTTACCATGGATAGATTTGTAGGAAGTCGGGGTTTTATGAGTCCATGGTATGGGCATCTTCTTACTTACCTCCTTTCTGTTGGAGATCAAGTGAGAGGCTGTGATGCATGGTAGCTATTATGCAGTGTTGACATCTGAGGCTTTTTTTTTTTAAAAAAAAAATAACATTTATATTTGTTTGGTAATCTCCTTGGTGCAGGGGAAGTACAGGCTGGAGAGAATTGCAGGAGAGGAGTGAATGGGGCAGAAACAGGGTGAAACTATAGTGTAAGACTCAGATGATAAGTTATAGGAGTTGGTTCTGATTTTCCACTATATTGTTTCCAGGCATTGGACACAAGTTGTTAGGTTTGGTGGCAAACACCCGTAATACTATTTTATTAATATTTATTTTATTCTGTATCTATATGCATGTTTTGCCTACATATATGTGAGTGTACCCTGTGTATACTTGATGACCATGGATTCCAGAAGAGGACATGGTACTCTGGAACTGGAGTTTAAGATGATTGTTAACTGCTATGCTGGTGCTGGGAATCAAACTCACGTCCTCCAAAAAAGCAGCCAGTGCTCTTACCTGCTGACTCACCTCTCCAGCTACCAGGATGCTATTCTAACTACATCCTAGGGAGAATTAAAAGTTCTTTGGAGGTTTTCATTGGAAGATGGTTTAGAAGAGCTATGACATACTGTTTGTTTCAAAATACTATTTGAATTGAGGTTTTTACATTGCATTATACATTAATTATTTCTATTGGTCATCACCACTCTGTTTATCTCTAGTACTATTCTATGAACATTCATCTGTAGAAATATACTGCCCTATGTATAAACAAACACAATTTCTCACTTGTTCTTCACAGGAAACTTGTTTAAATAGAGAGAAAACTTAAGTTCTAAGTATTTAAATAGCCTCTCCAAAAATATTTAACTAAGATGTTGCACAAATAGAATTTAACAGTAAACTAACCTTTAAATCTAAAATTATATTTAAATGGGCTGGGGCAGTGGATTAGCATTTAAGTGGGTCCATTTGATGCATGCTGTAAGTAACCTATGTTGTTGCAAGGTTTCTCATGACTCAAGATTATTACATTTATGTGCAAGTGATATTAGCCAGACCTGAAAATCAATAGAATGAAATAGTACATCTTTCTCTTGCACTACAGGTGTTCCAGAGTCTCTGTCCCCAGGAAAGTTAGATGAAGGAATCTCTTAGTACATGTCCGTAGCTAGGTTTCACAGGCTCCATGCCAGTTCCAGTTCTTGTGCTTCTTTTGCTGTGCTCAATAAGCATACCGTAGTGTTTATGTGTTAGTATGTGATCCAATATATGAATACTATTAAAAGACGGTAGATCCTTGTCCACTGAAGTTGATGGCAAGCTCTGTTATACTAGAACTTCACTGTCACAGGGACCTTCAAATTCTTTGGGGTGCAGCAAGGCTTATTTTAGTGATACATTCCCAAACCACATACCCCTGACCCCACTGAAAAATAACTGTGGTTTTGGTGTTAGAGCAACTGTAAGTTCCCAATTTTTGCAGAAATTAGATCTTTGAAAAACCTAGTAACACTATGAGAGTT
Source organism: Montemys delectorum (assembly GCA_019843815.1). Classification (NCBI taxonomy): domain Eukaryota; kingdom Metazoa; phylum Chordata; class Mammalia; order Rodentia; family Muridae; genus Montemys; species Montemys delectorum. The sequence continues at coordinate 19,989 of JADRCD010046447.1, read as the reverse complement.
GGATGACTCAGGTTTATTTGGCCAGAAGCTTAGATGAGCTCTGGTTCTGAAAGGCTCGATCCCAACCCACATATAAACATATTTATAGGATGTTAAGCTTGTTTGTTTGTTTTTTTATTTTACCTTTTCTGTTATTTGTGAGTTAGAATTTTAACCTACATAACTGGGGATCACAAGTTAGAGTTCTATAGCAAGTATGTTTACAGAAGTAAAACTGATGTTACAACACTATTCTGCAAGTGTTGGTTTCTCAAGGAAAGAGGAATTTTGGCTGATTCACTAGATAAGCAAGATTACAGAAGCAGAACATAGCACAGATTTTTTTTTAAGTACAAGTACAGTAAAAATATTAACTCAATTTTATACTCTATCATAGGTACAACTCCAACAATAGCTATGCTACCCAAGTCTGGGGTTCCTTGGACACCAAGTCTAGAATTTAAATGTCTCACCTGATTACCATAGAAATAAAAGCAATATAAACGTGAAAGTAGCTCATGTGTACTCCAGTCCCATACCAAGTGTCTGAAACTCACATCTGTCTCAGCAGTACACAGAAATCAGGGTCATGCAATCATAATCTGTCTGAACTAGTACAGATCATATGTCTCAAACTTTGGTATTGTTTTTACAGTAAGCATCATGGGACTTGCCTCAGCATCAGGGTTCTCCATGACAAGCCTGAATTTTATGTTGCAAGTCTCAGGCTTGGACTTATTTTTCTCTCATTTCTCAGGGCTTTTTCAAAAGTGGGCTTCTTAGAACAGTGGGAGAGGGGACTTAGGAAACTCTTTCCTTATTGAATTCAACAATTCTTTTATTTTATTTTTGTACTAAAATAAACGACCATAGTCTCTCATCTGATTTCCATAGCTCTTGTGAAGGTATTTTGGGATATGGATAGGTGTTTTCCTGCTGTAGATTGGGAAGGATTTCTGGAGAAATGTAGCCAATATTATGTTACATATCCTCTTCTTAATGGAAATGTTGCTGATTTGTAACAATTGAAGTGTGTGTGTGTGTGTTTTGGGGGAAGGGTGTTGTTTTCCTGTTAAAACAGTTGTGGCTTATCTACCAAAATAGGTGTATACAGATGTGAGTGAGTGAGTGTATATGTGTATGTGTGTGTGTGTGTGTGTGTGTGTGTGTGTGTGTGTGTGTGTGTGTGCATGCATGCATGTATATTCAATCTTGTCAGAGCGTCAGACATTTATTTTATTACTCAAAATTATTGGATTATTTGTTTTCAGGGGGGTTGTGTACTTCTGCTTTCATTTCTACACATGCTATAATTAATTCATCTAGGGGTATTTTTAACAGTTTTTTTTTTATTTTTTTAAATTTTTAAAAATTTCATATGCAAAGTTGTTTTGCCTGCATCTATGTCTATATGAGGGTGTCAGATCCCCAGGAATTATAGTTCTGAGCTGCCATGTAGGGTTAAAATTGAACTGCTTTCTTGGAAGAGCAGCTAGTACCCTCAAATCCTATGCCATCTTTACAGGCTTAGGTAGTTTTGTTTGTTTGTATGTTTGTTTATTTTTAATTCTTATTTATGTGCTCTTTACCAAATTAACAAATTTGTACATGTCTTTGTGGTCATACATGCGTGTCCTTTTTGATATTTGACTTGATTTTGTTTTTTTGATGCAGGGTCTTTCTAAGTAGTCCTAGCTACCCTGGAACTGGTATGTAGACCAGACTTCCAGGAACTCAGATATATGCCTGTTTCCATCTCTCAGATGCTAGAATTAAAGGTGTGCACCACTAAATCTTGTTTTGTTGTTTTCTAAACATTATATAATAACATTCATAATTTTCTCATTTAAATTAAAATGTCTTGAACTACTCTTTATTGTTTCTCCATTTATCTATCTATCTATCTATCTATCTATCTATCTATCTATTTTTTTTATTCATTTTACATCTGGATTGCTGCCCTATGCCTGGTTCCCTCCTTACAGACTCCTCCCCCTGCCACCTCCTCTTCTCCACTGAGAGTATGGGGCCCTGGATATCTCTGAACCCTGCGCATCATGTCTCGGCAGGGTTAGGTACATTCTCTACCACTGAGGCCAGACAAGGCATCCCTGTTGGGGAACTGATTCAACATACACAACTTTAGAGACAGTCCCCAATCCAGTTTTTGGGGTAACCATGTAGAGGCTGAGCTGCACATCTGCTATGTATGTGCTTGGAGCCTTGGTCCAGCCTGTGTATACAGTGGTTGGTGATTCAGTCTTTGAGAGCTCCCAAGGGTCCAGGTTACTAGATTATGTTGCTCTTTCAATTGAGTTCCTGTCCTCTTTAGGGCACATCATTTGTATGTATTATAAAATACCTAAACTGTTGGAAATTTATAAAAAGTGAAAAGGAAAATTGATTCTAGGATTCTTCATTTTGGGGTATTGGAGATAAGTATTGGTGACAAATACGAACTATTTCACAATGCTTACCTAAGTATGCTCATATATTTGTTTCTATTTCAAGGCAAATGTTTCTGAACCAGTAATCTATGACTATATACATAACACATAAACCTACAACTTTGAGGATTAATATCACAATTTATTTTTTTTAATTTTCTCTGGGTCAGTAATTTATACAATTTAACTGTGTTCTACACTTAAGAAGACCTTATTTTAATGTTTTCGTTATTTCTTGAAAGCTCCTTATATCTATATTTCATATTTTGTTTATATTATTTTTTTCTCCCATTTCCACCTTCTAATTCTTTCTGAGACCTTCTGAATACATCTCCTTGGAAAGTTTCTTTCACTTATTTTTTATACCACCAAGTCCAATTAGTGGTGTTCATATACACAGGTATGTGGGGTCATCCACTGGAGAATGGTCAGTCTAACTTTGGTCACTCTCTGATTAAAAAGTGACTTTCATTTCCCTAGCAGTCATCAACTACCAATAGCTCCCAAACTTGAATGGGGCCTTGTGAGCCCTATCCATTCGAACTGAAAATTTTAACTGCCTTGATCTTGATCTTGGGCAATTTCTCTGTGTACATATGTGCAAGATTCTATTTATTTATTTATTTATTTATTATTTATTTATTTATTTATTTTTATGTTTTAAAAAGGTTCTTACTATATACTCCTGGCTGGCATTAGAATTTTCTATGCAAATTAGGCTGACCTTTTTACTCACAGAACACCACCGGCCTCTGCCTAACAGGTGCCATAATTCCTTGGTAAATATTTATTTTTAAAATATTTTAAACTATGTGCATGTATCAGTACAGGGATATGTGCACATGTATGTAAGTTCCAAAGGAGACCAACTGTGTCAGATGCCTCAGGAACTGGAGTTACAGGTGGTTGTGATCTATAAGACCAGGATATTGGAAAGTGAATTTTAGTCCTTTATATAATATATATTCTTAAGCATTCAGCCATCTGTCTAGATTCTGTTAGAATGCCTTATGTGACTGAAATCAGGTTTCAGCTGTAGATACAACTCAAGGCTCAAGTGGATAAGGGCAGCTTCTGGAATTACTCATATTTATATTGCCAGATTTTAACTCCTTATTAGGTATTAGTTACAGACAAAAGTTCCATTTCAAGATGTCGACTTCATAGTGCAGCTTACAATATAGTAACTGAATTTCCTCAGAGCAAAAATGAATAAAAGGCAAAAATGGATGCCAAGTTCTTTTTTAACCTTTTCGCTAGGGTTCTAGCCTGTTCTGTGCACTGAAAAAAAAATAAATCAGTAAACTTAACACAATTTCAAAGACAAAGATGTCAAAAGAAGAGTCTTATTTAGCTCTATATTAGAGGCTGCTCATTACAGGATAATAGCATGTTTTAATTCACTTCAGAACTATATTAAAGTGTCAGTGAGGTGGCTGTGGGTACAAGAGTCTGCCACTAAGCCTGGCTCACTGAGTTCTGTTCTTGGAACTGATGTGGTAGATGGAGACAACTCACTCCCACAATGCCGGGCAGGCTCCCTGCGGGGCAGAACTAGGGGAAAAAGAGGGAGAGAGAACCCTTCCAGCCAAACCTCTTTCCCCCCACCCCACCCCCGGCTGAGCAGCTGGATGGTGAGTGAGTGTTGCAATTCTCTGATCTCCTGCCTCCAGAGAATAACCACCCCGAGCCAGGGGGAGTCTGTCCAAGCAGAAACTCGTTTTATTGTATCAATCTTTTCTTTATAAAGGGCTGAGAGAGGAGGCAGAGTTTTCTGCTGAGGTGAGATGACATAGGGGGAGGGGAAAGTTAATGAAGGGTATGGGGTGAGTAACAGAACCAACAGTTACTCTACTTCAGCAGGAACTAGGCAAAGGCAAGCTTAAGTAGATTCTGCTGAGTCACTCCAGTATGGAAATGACTGAATCAGTTTACAAAACTCGAGCCAGGCTCAGGTTTGTCTTCAAGGCCCAAACCAGGGCCAAATAGAGCCCAACACCACAAGTTGTTCCTTGAGCTTCACACCTGCCCCAAAGTATATACTTGATAGATTTCTGAGGCAGTGTACAGAGAAGACAGAAAGTCTGACTTGTGATTATTAGTGCACACGGGAAGGGGATAGCCTCTCTTCCATGGGAAACTGAGAGGTCTATCAAGGGAAAAAAGCAGTTTGTCACATATTCATAGGGGTGGTGTATTGGACTTGAACATGAGGAAAGTTTTGTGGCCACAGCCCATGTTTTTCGCCTACATTAAATTGTTTGTTCAAGGAGAGGGAGACTACCTTGGGAGACCTGCTGTCCCTATAGACATTCCTTTCTGAGCTGACCAATAAAGCTGAGTCAAGTTCTTTGAACTATTTATATGAATTCTATTTTACCACCAACATACTCTATCATTCCAATACCTAAAAGGCATAAAAAGAAGTAGGAGGAGAGTTTAAAAAAAAAAGAGAGAGTGTGGTATTAAAAGAATGGGGAAGAGGGACATTGATTCTTTCTTAACAGCTTCAAGCTGAGAAAGGTTGTTGTCTCAGGGGATTATTAGTTATGTCTGTTGATGAGAGCATCCTTAGGTCATTTAGTAGGAGAAGAGTTTTAACTTTATGGACTGCAATGGATCATGGGATTGTCATCTTGCTTTTCTGGAAAAGAAGTTTTGAAGGATAATTGTAAACAGATGATATGGTTACAGAGTGAAAGAGAGATTTCACAAGAAGGTGGGAAGACTCAGAGTTTAGAAATGGGAGAGTCAGAGTAAACTAGTGAGAGGAAGTAGACATAAAGTTGATTCAGGTTGGCAGTGAATAACTCACTGCCAGGAGTATTGTGCCAAAGTGAACTATCAGAAGCATCAGAGAGCTACAGAGCATTAAAGGAAGGGAACAGGAGAAAACAGAGGATTAATATAAAGAATTGTATCTGGCCTTGGGTAAAAGAGATGGTCACCTGCAGCCAGAGTTTCTCTACAGCACCTAAAATACCTTTTTGAAGATGTATCAGAAACAGATGGAGCTGTTGTAGGAAAAGAGCCATTGAGAGAGCTTACAAGGAACATTTTGTTTAAGTATAGATGGAAGTTCAGTGAGTAAAACGTTTAAAAGATGGAGGGAAAACATAAGTAATGAAATAGCAAGGAGGAAAGAGGTGATCACGAGGAGAATCCAAAATTGGACCAAAGGCATATAAATAAGAGGAGGCTTATGGCTGAATATTTGTCTGGTCCCTGTGTCTTTGGGCCTCATCTTAAACCACTTGGGATTTCTTGGTGTGAGAGTACCACAGTTTAAGGCAGAAGACACAAATCTGATGCTTAAGCAGTAGTCAGTTCTCGTCTTTTGAAATTTTGGAGTACTACAGCAGAAAAATAATTGAATTGTTTCTAAAGGATGTTAAGCTGGTCTGAAATTCTCTAAGGGTTTTTGAAAGCTTTTGAGACAGAGAAGTTAACTGATACAAGGAAGGCTGCAGGACAGCTTTGGCAGTTCTGAATCCTCAAAACAATATTTACTTTGATTGAAAAATTTAAATATCATGAATTAAATTAAATTACCATTTACTGGAAATAGTTTATAAACCTCTTAGCTGATCTTAAGCACATGGTTTCTTTTTGCTTGCATGTTTATTATTTTCCTTTTCCAAATCACAGAGTCTTTGGAGGAAACATTTAGGTAAACATGTCTGAAGTGGGCAGGCCAAATTCCATCCTTATAGCCAGCCTTTCAGTGAAATAAAACAATATGTGACAATCTTCCAATATTATCTATCCCCCCAAAATGTTTGAATCTAGAAGAATGAACCTAGATACCTACATATTCATAACCAGTCACAGAAAACTTAAAAATCATAACAAGTATTTTTTCCTCTTATAAAGGCAAAAAGTTGCCAGAGCTAGAGAAAGGACCAAAGGAGCTAAAGGGGATTGCAGCCCATTAGGACAAACAACAATATGAACCAAAGACCTCAGAGCTCCCAGGGACTAAACCACCAACCAAAGAGTACACAAGGGGGCACCCAAGTCTTCAGCCTCATATGTAGCAGAGGATGGCCTGGGAACCATGGTTCCAGCTGTGTAAGTAGCAGAGGATGGCCTTGTCAGTCATCATTCAGAGGAGAGGCCCTTGGTCACATGAAGGCACTATGCTGCAGTGTAAGGGAATGCCAGGACAGGGAAATGGGAGTGGGTTGGTTAGTGATCAGGGGGAGGGGGAGGATGGGATAGGACTGTTTTTGGAGGGGAAAGGGGATAAAATTCGAAATGTAAATAAAGAAAATATCTAATAAAAATACGTATTAAAACAGAAAACTTTAAAAATACAAGAATACCCAGTGTGGGTTGGAATAGGGTCAGGCATTCTAGCCCAGGGCTCCGGCACTAGGCGAGATAGACATGGGAAGTTTGACTTGCAAACACCACAAGTAGCCACCATGCGGGCGTTGGGCTGTGAGAAGCCTAAGGACTCCACTCCTGGGTGGGTTGACTCAGTCTGAGGCCCTTGTGGAAACTGCAAGAGTTGGCTCTGAGTCCCCAGTCCTGCACAGTGGCTCAGGACGACAGGTTCTCACATGCTCAGACATTCCAGAGACTACTGTATGCCACGGAAGAGCTGAGAACAGAGTGGGCTGCAGAATGGGGGCCAACGGACTGCTGTAACCCAGGGCCAAGAGGAAAAGGGTAGGAGAAGAGAGCTCTGGCTGGGTCCTGAAGGGAAGAGAGTCCTTGGCTTGCTCTGTGGTGGCTTGGCTTGGCAGAAGCTGTGGCTGGGAGCTCAGGGGCAGGAGGTTAGATGATACATGGCTCTTCAGAGGGAGACTTGCTCCATTGCTCAGCATGGTGGATTCCTTTCAGAAGAGGTAGTCCATGGTTTTAAGGCATTTATAATAAAAAGGCGGAGAGAAAGTCAGATAGCTATCTCCTGAGAGGCTCTGACAATACCTGACTAATACAGATGTAGAGGCTCACAGCCATTCATTGAACTGAGTATACGGTCCCCAATGAAGGAGTTAG
>JADRCD010046447.1:596-12156 GCA_019843815.1 Montemys delectorum | reverse complement strand
AGGACTATACATGGTGGGACTGAATGTTCTGGCAGCATGTGTATAGCAAATTCGATCATCAATGGGAAGAGAGGACCTCGGCCTTGTGAAGGTTTTGTGCCCCAGTGTAGTGGAATGCCAGGGCCAATAAGTGGGAGAGGGTGGGGTGGCAAGCATGGGGATGGGGGAGGCAACAGGGGTTTGTTCTTGTTGTTTTTGTTTGTTTGTTTGTTTTTTGGAGGGGAAAATGGGAAAGGGAAAATGTACATGTAAATAAAGAAAATAATCTAATTAAAAAAAAAAAAGAAAAAAAAGCGGAGAGAGGGAGAGAGTAGAGAAGTAGAGGCTTGCCATAGCCATGTGGTCTCTCAAAAGGAGTTTTCTTATTAGATAAGTCTGCAGACAGGCTAAGGGTATGTGATTTGGAACCTCTGGCAGGTTCTGGGTGGAATCAAAGTATAAAAGGGGTCAAATCCTCTTACTCATATGTATCTATCATGTTTTAGATTGACCAAACATATCCTAAAGTCGAAGGGGCTTCTCCAAACTTGATACCCTCGAGGAGTCAAGAGACCACAGAGCCAGTGGAAAGTTCCTGCAACATTTGCCTGAGTGAGTCTCATTCAGTCTAGTGGAAAGTTTCTGAAACTCTCGATTTATCAAGGCTCACAGGATGGGGAAATCTCCCAGAACCTTTGAATGATCAGTCTCAAAACAAGACAGAAGGAACTCCCGTGAGAGCCTGAGACTTAACTGGGGCATCTTTGAGTTAAGTCTCACAAGTTACCTTGTTGACTGGGTTGGATATATAATCAGGTCAAATGGAGAATTGGTCTTTTATCTGGAAGTCAGTCTATGTCAGAACAAAACAAGAGTGAGAGAAAGAAAAGAAAGGTTAAGATGGTGAATGAAATAAAATAGCTGCCTGAGAGATACAGTTGGCCCTACCAGGCTCACTTGACCCAGGACTGGTAAGTGCATGAGAACATGAGAAGTTCCTGTGGAACACTTGGGCTGCCAATAAGCTCATATTTCCTTCCAAAGAGTCAGCACCATATATGTAAAGAGACAGATGGAAGAAAGAGACAGGAGTCAAAACAGATAAGACTATTTATTTGTGTACACATCAAGGGGCATTCTCTCACTCCCTTGGAAAAAGGAGGGGTCTGGAAAGGGAAAAACTGACTGTGGCACTTTATAGGGCAGGAAGAGGGGCTTGAGAATGAGGAAATAATTGCAATCTTAGCCTGTATTTTTCATCCTCCTAAAACAGTTTGCAGGCTACCTTGGGATACAGGCTGTCTCAACAGGTATATTTTTTTTTTCTCTGCTGACAGATAATGCTGAGAAAAGTCATTTGTAATCTCACCAGAATCCTGTTTTGTCACCAGAGTAATCTATCAGTGTTCATATGAATAGATATAACAAGTGAATAAACAAACAAATAAATGTTGAAAGTATCCTAGGGGATGGAAACGTAGTTCAGATTTTAGTGTTTAACTTACATGCACAAAATCCTTGGTACTAACCATAATACTGCCTAAGACAGATGTAGTAGTACATGCATGTAATCCCATCTCTTGGGAGATGGATGCAGGAGCATCAGAAGCTCAAGATTATCCTCAGCCTCATACGGAGTTTAGAGTCAGCCTCTGATATATGAGACACTTTCTCAAAAAATATGTTGAATTGTATTTTATCCTTAGCTACTTATTGTATTTCAATGTCTGTTATAATGATAGCATATTAGCAGTAAATATGTAAGGAAAAATATGCAGCAATTAAATAATTAAAGGAGAAACCTATAGCTGGAGACATGTCTCAGTGGCTAAAGACCTCTCTGACAAGCCTTGAGGACCTCAGTCATATTTCTGGAACCCACATGGAGGAAGGAGAATACAACTTCTGAAAGTTGTTCTGTAACTTCCACACATATGATCTGTGCCTCTCCTAATAAATAAATGAAATTAAAATATCAATCTAAGAGATACCTTTAGATATGATCACTTAGCACATTGTAAAATAAGATGATTATTGGTATAATCCCTTGTCTTCCAGTATTCAAGTTGTGGCCAAATAGTTTGGCCAAGAGCCACAGAGTAAAATGGCAGGAGACTCTTACCCATGGAAACATGAGAATTCAACTGAGTAATTTTTTTGTTATTATTTAATTATTTTCTTTATATATATTATGAGTTTGAGTGTTTGAGTGATTTCCATGTATATATGCAGACCATATTCATCCTGGATCTGAAGCTATGGATGGTTGTGAGCCACACTATGGATGATGAGAACTGAACTCAAACTAGCCATTTTTCCAACCTCCCATCTGAGTATTACTTAATCAGAGGTAGAGAATAAGGAAAGGAATTTCAGCAGTTTACCAAAATAAATAAATAAATAAATAAACAAACAAACAATCCCCTTCTATCTGAAACTAGAACCAACCTTTATTTCACAGGTTTCCATTCAGTTACATGTGATCATATAACAACAGAGATTTGGCCAAATCACATATTCTACTTTCAGACTTAGCCCACAGAAACATTCCAGCTGCACGTTTCCTTTTTCATAGTTTTTTTTTTCCATTTTCATTAACTATGAGGTAGAGATGACCAGTACTTAAAAATAGAACAAGCCATTCTACATAAGACTCATTTGATTCTTCATTTTAGCATAATGCATGATAATTGTTGGCTTATTTCCCATCTAAATTACCTATTGAATAAATTTGTGACACATCTAATTGTAATCTTTTACTTTTCTTCATTTTTCTATTATTCTTTCTAACACATCAACTTTAAAAAATTATTTTCTTTTTTTTCCCTAAAAGTAGAGTGACAATATTTTTTAGTCCAATGGTTCTCAACCTTCCTACCACTGGAACATTTTAGCATAGTTCTTCAGGTTACAGTGACTGCCAACTATAAAATTAGTTTTATTGCTACTTTATAACTATAAATTTACTACTGTTGTGAATTGCAACATATATATCTGAAGTAGCTGATATCTGATATGCAACCCCTGGGAAAGGGTTGTTCAAACCCCAAAGGATTGTGACCCACAGGTTGAGAACTGCTGTTTTAGATTTTAGACTGTTCTGGTTTTTAAAAAGTCAATTTCTTACCTGATAGGAAAAATCTGTGTTTAGACATCATTTACTTTTGCTTTGCTGAAGGATAACCTTAGACTTGGTGCATTTTTTACCTAATAATTAAATCAAGACCTTCATTAATTGATATTCGATCAGTTTATAACCTTCATTTCTCAATTGAATATAATATCATGGTCAATATTTAGGACTAAAATTTGAGAAACGTAATTTTATTATGTGATTAAATCAGAAAAATGAAATATAAGATTCAGAAAAGTCTTATCTAAAGAAAAAACTTCTGTCACCTTATTTTTTAACTAATATAATTTAATTTTATAATAAATATAAATTTATAATTTGTATTTATATATAATTTAATTTATAATTTAAATTTTATAATTTAATTTTTATAATAAAGTTATTACACATATCTACCATTCTAGATACATAGCAGGTTAAAGCAGGATGATTGGAAATTCACAGTAATATCAAAGCCAAATTGGACATCTTAGAACACATCTTAGCATTAAAAACAGCTGAAAAGAGAGCTTTGAATATAGCTCAGTGGTAAAACATTTGCCTATCATACAAAAGGCAGTAGGTTAGAGCTTCTCCTTCTACTGAAAAGAAGGAGAAGGAGAAATGGAAGTGAAAGAAGAGGAGGAAAACAACTCAAATTTCATTACAATAGTCCCTATGACCTAATTATAGGTAGCAGAATTTTTATATAATTAATGAAAATAGGATTTCAGATTATTAACTTTTATACTTTGAACATTTTCCTAGGAAAATTTCTACGGCTAGTCATTCCAGTAATGGCCATATAGCATACAAGAAGGAATTTGTTCCTATCCTAATTACTAAAGTAGGCTATACAGAAACCAATCTGTGTTAAATACAAAGAAAATATAAGATCTTCCTAGGGATTTTCCTAAAATATGAAAAACAGTTCATTAAAATTAACTATGGAAGTCAGAATATCAGTCAGATATTACGAAAAAGAAATGTTCTCATTCAGTGACTGGAAATGGTTCATGAAATGAACAGGGAAGCAGATCACAGTATAAATACCATACCCCAGGATAGAATAGTATTATTCTATGATAAATCTTTAAAAATCATTGCTCGGCAAAATGATAGTGAAAGGACTCAATTTTTTGTGAGGCCTGCACATGTGTGTTAGCCTTTACTCTGGTAAATAAGTTATGAAAGCATTGGTTTTTGTCACATTTTAGCAACTATTTAAAATTGAAAATTATATGTTGAAACTTTTCTAACAATATGAAGTTAATCTCTCCTTTTGTAACTGCCTAAAATTTTTATGAGATCCAAACATATTAATTCATTGCTTTTTTAATTGGTGCAAAGAATATTATAAAGTGAGAAAAACCAACATTTATGTCTGGTCCTTCCCACCTATAAAATATCCTGAGTTTGTTCAAGAAGAGATAGGAAGAGGGGATTAAGGATAGGAAGGAATACACATATACTCACATACACACAGACAATGCCTATCTATCTGTCTGTCTGTCTGTCTGTCAGTCTATCTATATCTATCTATATCTATCTACTAATTATATATCATCTGCATATATGTCTCCATCTATCTCTATCAAATACATATACATATCTATCTTATCATATCTATCTATGTAATATATCTAGAGAGATATATGGTGCATAGAGCTTATCTATGCAAAATATATTTTATTTATATTATATTTTCTCTCATTGAATATCGCCATTTTTGCTGACTCAATTGAGGTTTTTCCCAGGACTTAGAAGTTTGTTGAAATTCATGAGTAGAAGTGTTAAGGAGTTAAAACCGATAGAAGTGTTAAGGAGTTAAAACTGATAAAACTTAGTTGGGTCATTAATGATTCAGTGTTTTCTGTCTTATTTTATACTCATTTTGGCCCTAGATGTTCTCTGTTAGAAGCTATTGACCTCTCTGTCTGAACACTATGATATGTAGAAGCTTGTTTAACAGGCCAAATTATTTACTTATTTGTTGTTTGTGAGAAAACACCATGACAGAGGCAATTTAAGAAAGAGTTTATTTTGGTTTACAGTTCCAAAAGGATAAAAGTCCATTACAGGAGGAGGGCATAGAAAGAAGTTGCAGGTATGGTGGCAGGAGCAGGGTTCATATCTTCAAATGCAGTCAGGAGCCTTGAACAGCAGAAAGGTTGAGACTGCATCATCTCAAAGCTTGTTTCCAGAAATATACTTTCTCCAGCAAGTGCATACCTCCTAGACATCCTCAAACAGTCCACCAATTGGGAACCAAGTGTTCAAATACCTGAGCACGTGGTAGTCATTTCTCATTCAAACAACTATACATGTTATCTCCAAAAATACTATGCAACGGTTACTTAAAACCAACAGACATGTCTGGTAACTCAAGACCAGAACAGTATTCCATGGTTTCAACACCACACTATAGTATTATTATTTGTCACTACTAAACTTGGAAAATGCATCTACGTAATTTTATAATTAAAAGAAGGCTAATTTTTCTCCTCCTAATGTGTTGCTCTCATTTTGCAATGTGCAAGATAGCCTGTAAGGATTTTACAGTTTAGATGTCTAAATCGAGAACAGAATTTTTGCTTTGATTTCTTACTGATACCCTGAAGAAATGAAGGAGGTAGCCAGTAGGGAAAATCTATTAAGGACAGTAGGACCAAATTAACAGAGATAATTAGAAAAAAATGTAATAATCTTGCCATTGGGTTTTCAGCATATAGTTATTAATTATAAAAAGCTGTGACTGATTTATTCACAGATTTTCGTGAAAGACTTAGATTAAATCTATATAATTGATTTTTTTCAATTATATTTTGATCTCTTACATTAATCTGAGTAATAACTTGCTGACTGATTCTTTTTAAGTTATTATTAAAGCAGAATATTATTTGATTTCACAATGTAGAATATAAAGGTTGTACTGTGCAATTTTGCTCAGACCATTTCATATATTGTATCACTACTTTTAGAATATACATATATTAGAATATATTTAGAATGTATATTTAGAATATACATATATATGTATATGTGTGTATGTGTAACAATACATTTTATATTAATTGTAAAACTACTACCTGACAAATAATGCTTTAGTGAACAGAATGCAGTGGTTAAGATAGAAAATCCTCTGTTGTAATAAAACTAGATTTTATGGGGGAGAACAATAGTACCAAAGCGTATATAGAAAACAATAACAAAAAAATATTCAATAAAAAAAAGAGCACTAAAGCTGAAAAAAATATGGACTGATTTGTGTGAAGAGCTTGAGGTCCACAACAAAGAAACCTACCTTATAACAGTATTTTCACTTTGAAAAGATGACCTCTAATACTTTTGGAACTTCTGTACTACAACTTGCCTGTTTGTAAAATGATCCTATTTAGGATTTACCCAATTTCATGAATGATTCTGAGAGTAAAATGGAAAATAGAACATAATAGTATTTATGAAACTAGAAGAAAAGAAGAAGAAGGGAGTGTAGAATGATGTTTTTATGTGTTTGCAAGATTTTCCATAATTACATTTGTAGCTATAAAAAATTGGAAATGATAACAAGAATATGTCAACACTATAAAAAAGTAAAACAAGTGGGGACTTACAAATGATGACATTCTCAGCAAAGGCTTTTATCAAGAACTCTGAAAAAAAAATAAAGTTAGTCATTTGAATGCAAGAAGTTTCCTTATAGAGGCATTACAAAGAAAATAGCAGTTCTGGAGTTGGAATAAAGGCAAGGACTGAGAGAAAGGAGGCTTGGAGGGGATTACTGAAGCCAGACCAGGAGGCTTTATAAAGGGATGTATGGGCCCTGTTAAGAGCTTTGTGTTATCAGACAGACTGATAGACTTATAGTTTTGCTTTAATTTTTGTTTTTGTTGTTTAGCTTCATATCTTTCAATCAATCTCATGTTTTTTTTCATAAACACTGCACAGAGTAGTTTTCTTTTATGACTGGCAGATTAATTTCAAAGCATAGATATTATAGTAATAACCAGCCAAATTTCAGAAAATGTAGAATGAAATATGAATAAACGTGTAATCACATTTATTAGATGAGCAGTTTGTGGCACATGAATTTGGAAATTACAAATTATTCAACTACGTAAGGGACTACAAATTAAATTCTTACTGGGCTTGACAAGTAGAATATCAGGTAGTATTTTACATGATTAAAGCATGTACAAAAAATGTGAACTATATCACTAGTTACTCCTGACTGATCAATGGAAATTACTTTTGTATAACCTCTAACAAATGTTAAAGTATTTGCATCCTAAGAGAAGAATCAGAGAGATCTTTAAAATTTCCCCAGTAAATAAAAGATTGGCGTAACCCTATGTTTTGAGGACATGCTTATTTGATCCTCAGAACCAAAGAGGGGAAAAAAACTGGCATTCTTGATGTAGTATGCTTAATCGGTGACAGTGTGTAGACTTACGATGGGGGCTTTATATTTCTTTTCTAAGAGGAAGGAGTGTCTCTGTGCACTGCGTGTTGAGGAGCAATGTCCAGTGGCAGAGTCCTGAAGTATAGTTTCAGGATTGTGGGGTAATGAAGCACTGCCTTCACTCCAGAATACCTCTTCAATTTGCAGCTTTTGCCCACAGGCTTGGGGCAACTACAACTGTAGGCATCAAAACCAATGCATAGGCTGTGCTATCCTGGCAGTAGCTCCTGAAGGTTGGCTCCATCTATTTATGTCCCTTGGATAAGAAATGTATAGTTGCCATACTTCTGACAGTGGTTATGTAGATATTGGTCACTCTGGTATATTTGGCATATAGCTATTGGCCACTCTATTATAATTTGCCTATGTCTTTTGAGGAAGCAACCAGGCCAAGAAGAACCATTTTGAATATCCCGGAGTGGTGGATGGGAGGGGGTATAGTGTAACTCAACCTACTAGCTAGTTTCTAACTATAAAAGACAAGTAAAACAGGTCTGCCTAGAAGTAGGAAGTTGGGGTGCAGGTGTTCTATGGCCTCCTAAGGATCTTTGCACTATCAACAACCAGCCTCTTCTCTCAGCCTAGTCTGACATACTAGACCCGAAGGTTCTTAATGAAAGATTGTTATTTTGTTTGTAGTTTTTTATTTTACATGTGCTTATTTATTTATTGTGTGTGTGTGTGTGTGTGTGTACAAGAGCATGTGCATACTCTCTCACAAATACACACACACACATACACACACACACACACACACACATACACACACACACTGTGTGATGTTCATGTTAAGGTTAGAGGACAATTTTCAAGAGTGAGTTAAGTAGATTGTATAATTACACCATGTAGGTTCCAGAGATCTAAGTAGGGCCCTAGTTAGACAGACACATCCTACAGGCTGAGCCTTCTTATGGCACTATGGTGATGCTGTTCTATAATTATAATCCTTCACCTCCCCCTCCTACCAGTAGCAAGTCAGTCTTGATATTAAGAAATGAGTTGTTTGTTTAGGTCACCCTCACAGTGACATCTACAAGAGAACAACAATGGCATGTTTTCTTATTCCAGTCTTGTGTTTAACTTTTCCAAGTTAAGCTTGCTTAGAAGCTCTGCCTCAAAACCCCTGCAACCCTTGTCAAGCATACCCCTATTAGACTTACTTCAAAAATGTTTTAATGCCTTTATTTATTTAATTTGCATCTGTCCATATGTAGCAGTGTAAGTCTTAAGGTCAGAGACCAAATCACATGAGTTCATTGTTGGCTATGGGAATAGAACTCAGGTGGTCAGACTTGGTAGAAGTGTCTTACTCATTGATTCTTTTTTTCTTTACAAGTTTACTTTGTCATAAAATTATTTTACTTTTTTAAGATTATAATTATATAATTTCCCCCTTGTCCTTCTTCCCTTCAAATTCTGCCATATGTTCCTCCTTGCTTTTTTTCAAATCCATGGCTTCTTTTTTCTCTAATTGTTGTTACACACATAAAGATGTAAATACATGTTCTCATAAATGCATAAATAGATAATTTTACTTGTATGCTTGTTTGCTTTAGCCCATTACTTTGTCTTTACAGCAAAGATTCAGAGAATGTTTTCTAGCCTGGCAAGAACGTAGCAACCATAACCAAGTTCTAAAACAAGAGCAGCGAAATATAGTTGCTAAACCCTTTATAATTCCTTGTCCTTAGTGAGGGAATATTCCCACCTTCTCTAAGCCTTTGCCTACACGCTCCACCCTCAGCACTATCAGAACCACTTCTGCCTTGACAGTCTATTATAGAAAGGGGGGTTACCTTTTTAAGAACTAACCTATGGCTCTCTCATGTCCATAGAAAGTCTAGTAGCATTATATAATTACTAAACACTAGGCCCGGAAGACATCTTCTAATTCTGCCAGTGCTAGACAATTGTCAGTCATTGCCATTATATAGTTGATGTGTAGAAATCACTGTAAGCTTTCCTGCACAAGGTAAGCTTCTGTGCCACTTTTATTAGCTCTCTGATATGGGGTAGCTGGCCCCAGATCATGGAGTTCTGTTTACTGCAACAGATTATGTTGGTTTTGTTTTGATAGCCGGCCGTTGTCAGCCTTAGGTCTTTTAATGACACAGCTATCCCCCACTGCCACAGTGTTAGAGGCTAGTAGCAGCTACTATTACCCTTGCTGTCTGCCACTGCCATTGTCATCATTGCCCCAATTGTTTCCCTGACTATTGCCCATGCTCAAGCCTCTGAAACCACTTCCCAGCAGCTCAATTTTGAATAGAAGAAAAATCATTTCTCAAACATTTCATTTTATCTTATTTAATTTTGAATTATGTCAGGTATCCTACTGGCTTTATAGATCAGTTATGTGTCATACCTATTTCTGGAAATATTGTTTTACCTCTGCAAGCCAATTTAAAAGTTAACTGCCTCTCACTGTATATATGTTAAGGGAAATTCCTAAGTATTTATTCCTGAAATCATCACTATATTAAACAATCAATAAAGTTATAGCTTAATCATAATTTATAATTTTATTTATTATAGAAACGAAACACAATTTTTAATAGTTTGGATGTTATTAGTAGCAAAACACATGTATTTTGAACAACAAATTAACAATCTTTTTTTTTTCACTGAAATTCATGCCAATTTGAAAATTTCAAGATCTGTATAGATTATCTATATCATATTGCTAAATTTTTCTTTATCAGTATCATAAGCTCTGGAAGTTACACTGTGAATGGTAAAGTTAGCTGACTAAGGGATTATAATGTTTAGTGTTACTTATGAGAAGAAGTGTTCTAAGCAGTAAAAGCAAGGAGGCAAATTATCATTATTACTTGACTTCTTTTCCATGCTTTCTGTCACATAGCACAGAGACAAGGACAAGGATCAATCTATGTGAAATCCTAGCTGTAAGAAAAAAACATATTCGTTTTGGCCTACTAAGATATATATTCACTAGAGATAAGTCAACCAGATTATAAAATATTTTCTGTGTAGTAAACAATTTGGTTTTAAAACGAATGGTTAAATGATAAACAACTTCTCTAACTAGCACCAACATTGGCACCACTTTTCTTTAGTTCAAATTTTGGATCTGCCAATAGCTTGCTGCCTATTTCTCATCTGTAAAATGGGAATGACAATAATATATCTCTCATACTCTGCAGAATGAAATGACTTACTAAAGGGTGTGAAGCACTGAGAACTACAACTGGTAATTATAAAATGTTTTTTAATTATCATGTAGCATTATTATATTTTCTCATTTTCTTACCTGTTCATATCTCCCTAATTATAAGAGAATTACATATGGATTGTAATATGCACATGAAAGTTACAGAATCAAAGTAGATAAAAAGGAAATAAAATAAAATAAATATCTTTATGTTTTTAGAAGATTTCTAAATATTTACTGAATATTCTCACCATCTAACTCCAAAAATATTTAGGCAAATGGCTGTATTTTCATGTGTTTAGTTATAAAATCTAAACTTGGTTTTTGTCAATCTGATAAAAATACAGAAAATACATTTGACAAAAATTAAAAGGTCATCCTTAAATGGTTGTATGTCTCCTCTTCTATTTACCACCCAAGAATGTAATATGTCACAATACTTTATCCAATGATCTTGAATTTTCTCTAACCTTCCTATTCTAACTTCAAGTGGCAAAAGTTACTTTAATAAAGGCCTAACTAGCACAAGTGACAGATTTATATTTCTATTTAGGAGTAAAAATGTGAAATTCTTATTTCATCTATCAAAATGTCAAATAACTGTAGATGATTCATTTAATGAACTTAATAGAAAAATGCTCCTTTGCTAAAGAGTAGTGGCATTTTTATCTGCCATGATGAAAAGAAATATGATCATATCAACTACTTCCTAAAACTCGGTATTTCTGCTCCTCCTGATAAAATCTGTGGTGCCTTATGTCTTTTTTATAAAACATCTTTAGCATACTGAAGTGGGACTTCTCAACTGAACATAAGCAATTTAATCCTGGCTAAG
>JADRCD010046443.1:1712-20381 GCA_019843815.1 Montemys delectorum | reverse complement strand
CCATTCTAATATTGAATAAAATCAATTTTCAACCTAGAGTGATCAAAAGAGATAATGAGGGATACTTCATATTCATCAAAGGTATGTTCTACCAAGATGAACTCTCAGTTCTGAATGTCTATGCTCCAAATTCAAGGAAACATTCATAAAAGAAACTTTACTAAAGCTCAAAGGACACATTGCACCACACACAATAATAGTAGGAGATTTCAACACCCCACTCTGCAATGGACAGATCATGGAAACAGAAACTAAACAAAGACACAGTAAGACTAACAGAAGTTATTAAACAGATGGATTTAATAGATATCTATAGAACTTGTTATCCTAAATCAAAAGGATATACTTTCTTCTCAACACCTCCTGTTACCTTCTCCAAAATTGACCATATAATCAGTCACAAGTCAGGCCTCAACAGATACAAGAAGATTGAAATAATTCCCTGGATTCTAGCAGATCACCATGGACTAAGGCTGCTTCCCAATTACAACATAAACAATAGAAAGCCCACATACGTGTGGAAGCTTAACAACACTCTACTCAATGATAACTTGGTCAAGGAAGAAATAAAGAAAGAAATTAAAGACTTTCTAGAGTTCAATGAAAATGAAGCCACAACATACCCAAACTTATGGGACACAATGAAAGCAATCCTAAGAGGAAAACTCATAGCTTTAAGTCCCTCTAAAAAGAAACTGGAGAGAGCATATACCAGCAATTTGACAGCACATCTGAAAGCTCTAGAACAAAAAGAAGCAAATTTACCCAAAAGGAATAGACAGCATGAAATAATCAAACTCAGGTCTTAAATCAACCAAGTGGAAACAAAAAGAACTATACAAAGAATCAACCAAACCAGGAGCTGGTTCTTTGAGAAAATCAACAAAATAGATAAGCCCTTAGCCAGAATAACTAGAGGGCACAGAGATAGTATCCTGATAAACAAGATCAGAAATGAAAAAGGACACATAACAACAGAAACTGAGGAAATCCAAAAAAAAAAAAAAATCATGAGATCCTACTACAAAAGCCTATACTCAACAAGACTGGAAAACCTGGATGAAATGGACAATTTTCTAGACAGATACAAGGTACCAAATTAAATCAAGATCACATAAATGATCTAAACAGTCCCATATCTGCTAATGAAATAGAAACAGTCATTAACCAGTACTCCTCAAACTATTCCACAAAATAGAAACAGAATGTATTCTACCCAATTCGGTCTATGAAGCCACAATTACTATGATACCTAAACCACACAAAGACCTAACAAAGAAAGAAAACTTCAGATCAATTTCCCTAATGAATGTAGATGTGAAAATACTCAATGAAATTCATGGTATTGGTACAGTGATAGACAGGTAGATCAATGTAATAGAATTGAAGACCCAGAAATGAACTCATACACCTATGGTCACTTGATCTTTGACAAAGGAGCTAAAACCATCCAGTGGCAAAAAGACAGTAGTTTCAACAAATGGTGCTGGCTCAACAGGCGGTTAGCATGTAGAAGAAGGCAAATTGATCCATTCCTATCTCCTTGTACAAAGCACAAGTCCAAGTGGATCAAAGATCTCCACATAAAACCAGATGCACTCAATCTAATAGAAAAGAAAGTGGGGACGAGCATGGAGCACATTGACACGGGAAAATTTCCTCAACAGAACACCAATAGCGTATGATCTAAGATCAAGAATTGAAAAATGGGATCTCATAAAATTACAAAACAAAAACAAAAACAACAACAACAACAACAACAACAACAACAACAAAAACTTCTGAAAGGCAAAGGACACTGATAACAGGACAAAACGGCAACCAACACATTGGGAAAAGGCCTTTATCAATCCTATATCCAATAGAGGGCTAATATCCAATATATACAAAGAACTCAAGAAGTTTGACTCCAGAGAATCAAATAACCTTATTAAAACTGGGGTACAGAGCTAAACAAAGAATTCTCAACTGAGGAATACCGAATCGCTGAGAAGCAACTAAAGAAATGTTCAACACCCTTAGTCATCATGGAAATGCAAATTAAAACAACCTTATACCAGTCAGAAGACTAAGATCAAAAACTCAGGTGACAGCAGATGTTGGCGAGGTTGTGGAAAAAGAGGAACATTCCTTTATTGCTGGTGGAATTGCAAGCTGGTACAACCACTCTGGAAATCAGTTTGACGGTTCCTCAGGAAATTGGACATAGTATTACTAGAGGACCCAGCTATACCACTCCTTGGCATATACCCAGAAGATGCTCCAACATGTAATAAGGACACATGCTCCACTATGTTCATAGCAGCCTTATTTATAATAGCCAGAAACTGGAAACAAACCAAATGTCCCTCAACAGATGAATGGATACAGAAAATGTGGTACATTTACACAATGGAGTACTACTCAGCTATTAAAAACAATGAATTTATGAAATTCTTAGGGAAATGGATGGATCTGGAGAATATCATCCTGCGTGTAGTAACCCAATCACAAAAGAATACACATGGCATGCACTCTCTGATAAGTGGACATTAGCCCAGAAGATCGGAATACACAAAGTACAATTCACAAATCACAAGAAACTCAAGAAGGAAAACCAAAGTGTGGAAGCTTCATAGAAGGGGGGACAAAATACCCATCTAAGGAGTCGCAGAGACAAACTGTGGAGCAGAGATTGAAAGAAGGACAATCTAGAGACTGCTCCAGCTGGGATTCCTTTCCATACTCAATCACCCAACTCTGATATAGCTGTCTCCTGAGAGGCTCTTACAGTGCCCGACTAATACAGAAGTAAAGACTCACAGCCATCCATTGGACTGAGCATACGGTGCAGCCCCATAGTTTGAACAACAATATGAACTAACTAGTACCCTCAGAGCTCCCAGGGATTAAACCATCAACCAATGAGCACACGCGGTGAGACTCATGGCTCCAGCAGCATATGTATAGCAGAGGATGGCCTAGTTGTTCATCAAATAGAGGAGAGTCCCTTGGTCCTGTGAAGATTTATGTCCCAGTGTAGGAGAATGGCCAGGAAGTGGGAGAGGGTGGGTTGGTGAGCAGGGGGAGGGGGGAGAAAACAGGGTTTGTTTTTGATATTTTTTTCAGGGGGGTAATCAGGAGAGGAGATATCATTTGAAATGTAAATAAAGAAAATATCTAATAAAAATAAAATAAAAATAAAAATGATAACTCTTGGGCAATATCCACCATGTTAATGTTCTTACTTGAGACCTGACCATAATAAGCAAGGCCATAAGTGAGAGCAAAACAGCATTAGCTTTGCTTTGGAGATCTTTCAGCTCTTCCCACAATACACTGAACAGTATCATTGACAATACCATACCTTCTGTCAACTCAAAAATACCTATGTGGGGCCATAGATTTGTCCCAGTGCTAAATACTGCTGTAACATATGCAAGGCCTTCAGTTTTATCTCTACCACTCAATGAAACAAATAAAAACATAAATAAACAAGTAGATAAGCACATACATAGATAAGTAAATAAATAAATATTTTTAAGTACCTACCCTTAAGCTGTGTTGTTTGACAAGGCTTTTCCTGGAGTAAAAATAAATATACACATATCTACTAACCCCACCCCAGATAGAGTAAGTATGTATTACCACCAAAGGCCACCTTGGTGAGTCAATAAGTTTTATTGAGGTTATTTATATAATTATGTGTTTAGAGTTCCCTACTAGAGCAGAAATGAGTCAAAGACAGCTACATCACTTAAGCTCACCCCAACACAGTTGACTGCTGACAGATACTGGGCACATAGAGCATACTGTACAGCCCGCAAGCAGCTCAACATGTTGTAGAGTGTCCTTCCCAAGTGATTGCTTTAAACTTATTCCGGGCAGTTCATCTGGCCTCTACTTCTTCCAGGTCTGGTCTCAGAGTCTTCTTTTTAGCTTGGCTTCTCTGAGTTGTCTTTGTGTATTAGCTTATCTGAGAGTGACTCTTAGCTGTCATTTATTGCTTACTCTGTTATTGACTCTTAGCTGTCACATATTGCTTACTCTAGGAGAGAAGAGCCTTGTGAATCTGCACAGCCTCAGGGACTTCCTGCAGCTCCTTCCTGGTTGTTTATACTTTTTCTTAAAGCTCCCTACAGGATGGAATGTTTCAATCATAGAGAAAACTGCTGTACAACAAGCTCACGGCATTCCATGGTTCGGTCTGCAAATTAAATTACAAACCCAATTTTTTACAGTGCCTACAAGAGCTTCTAAGAATCTCAGTGGTTTCTGTATTCCTGAATTTAACATCTGAATCCTTGGAGATGATAGTTTCTAACAAACTTTCATCAGTGAATTAGGCCTCTGTTTCTAGTAAAAATAAATAAATAAATAAAATAATGGCCCTCAACTTCGACCCTAGCACTCCTTGTTCTTGAGAAAAGTATGAAAAAATAATCCTCTTGGGTGTGCTAAATAAACCACAGACTAAACAACAAAGATCTCAGCATACATCTCTTCATCCTTCTCCTGTCATCAGCAAAGTGGTCATTTTGGAATATGGATTAATCATTATGTAACTGGGTGGTCTCTGTTTTCTGTTCCAATAAAACTTATCAGAGATGGGTGCCTCATCTTCTAGCTTGTTCTTAACCTTCCTAATGCTGTGATCCTTTAATAAAATCCCTCATAAAATTAATTTCATAACCACAAATTTATATTCATTGCTACTTCATAATTGCAATTTGCTGTTATGAATCATAATGTAAATACTTGATATGCAGGGTTTCTGATACAAAACCCCCAAAGTGGTCACAACTCACCAGATATTAAAGTCCAGGAATCAAAAGCCCCCTTTGACTTTCCTAATCAACCTCCCTAATCAAAATTAAATACCTCATTCTAACACAGGGTTTGCTCTTTTACCTTTATAAACTGTCATTAGTCTATGGAGCACTCTGTCTCTTCTCTACCTAGAGGCAGCCCTTTGTTCCACTTTCCTGGGAAAAATACCCTTTCCCCCTCTTCCTTGTTCCCTTTCCCTTCTTCCTCATTCTCTACATCTTCTTTGTCTCATTTCCTGTCTTTTGTCCCTCTGAGGCAAATAATTCTCCTTTGTGCTAACACATGGTCTTGGGAAATCTTGTGTGCTAATGCCAGACTCTTTAGTATGAACCACAACTGTCCAATTACTATCAAGAGGGATCATGTAGTTAATCTGTGCATTAATTTGTCACTAGACAAAATATATTCAACATCTCAATAATACAAAATAGAGGACAAGAACAAAGTAATGCTTCTCTTGGATACATGCCACCACCCCACCTTGAAACTAATCAAGCTACAGGAATCACTAGAGTTCTTAGATCAAAGGTCAGATATCCCTCCTTCTCACTAAAGAATTTACCAATATGGCCTGTAAGAGCACAATGATGTTGTAGATACTATAGTGCTTACATCGGTAGCTTTTGTGAAAAGAGAAATCAGCAATAGCCCAGTGTTCGGTGTATAGAGATGGCTCAGTTGTTAAGAATGTTGGCTGCTCTTGCAGAGGACCTGAGTTTGGTTCCTAGCACACACATTGCAGCTCACAAACACCCGCAACTCAAGCTCGAGGGGATCCAGCATATTCTTTACTGTAACAAAGGCAACTTATTTTAGGAAGCATTTAATTGGGGCTTGCTTGTAGTTTGAGAGAGTGAATCCATGTCCATTATGGTAGGAAATGTGGGCACAAGCAGGAACATGCTGCTGGAAATAGTATCTAAAAACTTACAACTTTTGTTCCACTGTCCTGGGAAAAATACTCTTTCCCCCTTTCCCTTGTTCCCTTCCCATTCTCCTTCATTCTCTACATCTTCCTTGTCTCATTTCCTGACCTTTTTCCCTCCTGGGCAAATAGTTCTCCTTTGTGCTGACAACACAGACTTGAGATAGAGTGAGGAGGGATGGAAGAGGAAGAGAGAGAGAGGCTGAGAGTCTCAAATGGTACGGAATGGAATTTTGAAACCTCAAAGCCAACTCCTAGTAACATTCCTCCTCCAACAAGGCCTCCTTATCTTTCCCAAACAGTCATACCAGTTGGGACCAGCATTCAAACTTATGAGCCTGTGCGGGTGGGTATTTCTCATTCAAATCACCAGAAGGGGCTAGAGAAATGGCTCAGCAGTTAAAAGAGCATACTGCTTAAGAACCTGAATTTGGTTCTCAGCACCCATGTCAGGTGGCTCACAACCACATCTAACTCTAGATCCAAGAGCTCCAATGCCTTTTTTCTGGCCCCTTCAGTAAACTGATTTTGTACACACACACACACACACACACACACACACACACACACACACACACACACACAGATACATGTTTAAAGTAAATAAATAGATATAATTATAATCTCAAAAACTTATAAATAAAAAACAAAAAGCAGAATTTACTTTATGTCATGATTTCAGAAGTGCAAATCCAAAGTGGAGGAGAGGATATGGTGAAGTAGAGCTATTCAACTCTTGGCAGGCAAGACCCAGAGGGCAGCAGAAGCAGAGCAATATACACCACACAAGGACATATTCCCTGTGACCTATTTTCTCCAATGAAACTCTACCTTCCACAGCTTGGCCATCCTCGATGGTCAATTTGGATTTTTAATTCATTGTGAATTAAATCATTCATTGGGTCAGATCCCTTATACTCTGTCTGTGGGAATGTCTTCTCAGACACATTTAGAAATGTGTTCAACTGATTTCTTGGTTATCTCTCAATCAAACCAAATTGAAAAAAATAACCATCACAAACGCTGGCTCTTATGCTAGTTTTCACCCTCTATTAGTGATGTTTACATTACTGTGATGACACCACAACTAACTAAAGCAATTATAGAAGAAAGAATTTATTTGCTTATGATTTCATGGAGTTATAGTTCATGGTGTCAGGACATAGGTAGCAAGCAGAGGGTGGCTTGAGCAACTGAGAGCTCAGAACTCAGAACCACAAACAGGAAGAAGAGAGCACTAGAGATGGTGGGAAGCTTTTGGAGCCTCAAAACATACACTGTGACACACTTTCTCCAACAGGGACACACTTCCTAACCCTTCCTAAACAGTTCCACCAACCAGGAACTCAGTATACAAATATATGATCCCATGAGGATCATATGTATTCAAACCAGTATATCATCTCCCTCACAAGCCTTGGGGTGTCAGGGATTACATGTTAAAAATGTCCCATTTGTGGATGAGCACTACACAGTTACTTACCCTCTGTATTTTGATCAGTTTTGAGTCTCTATATTAATTTCCACACGCTGTAATAAACCTGTTAAACTGTGATCTCTAAACTTTGTCTTAGGCTACTTATCCATACTTCACTTGAGGTTTTCTTTCTGCACAGTGAGCCTCATTTGTAAGTTGAAAGCATCTATCTAGTTCTAACTGGCACCACTGATGAAGGCAGAATCTATACATTTATACGTTTATTTATTTCACTATATTCGCCTGAGAACCTCATTGGCCATATCTTCACTTGCCAGTCAACCTGGGCTTGCATTAATAGTGAACTTTTCATAGAGTCCTCTTGGTTATTGAAGGACAGAATAAGTCACTCTATAATATGAAACATTGTCAACGCTTGTTTTGAGTGATATATTTTAATGAGTTGTAACTTTACCTCTTCTATGTCTTATGCATCCCATTCCTCTTTATTCAAATTTCACTAAGTGAATGATATGAGAAAAATGCATTAGTTCCTGTGAATAATTTTTTTTGGTATGGTTAAAAAAAACCTAGGTGATGTTGGAGAGATGACTCAGCAGTTTAGAGCACTGATTGCTCTTCCAGAGGTCCTGAGTTCAAATCCCAGAGTCGCATGATGGCTCACAACCATCTGTAATGGGATACGATGCCCTCTTCTGGTGTGTCTGAAGACAGCTACAGTGTACTCATATAAATAAAAATAAATAAATCTTTAAAAAAATTGGTGACAGTTAACAATATTATGTTCCCTCATTAAAGAATAATGGAAATACAAAAAGGAAGCTTTTCATTTTTGCCATTATTATTATCATTATCTTCATCATCATTATTATTATTTGTCTTCTTGAGAAAGGGTATCCATAGCTGACTTTGAACTCGCTTTGTAGATCAGGCTGGCCTTGAACTTAGAGGTTCACCTGCCTCTGCATCCTACGTCCTGGAATCAAAGGTATGTGCCATCACTGCTGAGCTAAAAATGGAGCTTTTCTGATTAGCACTGAGTAAGTTCCTCATCTATGGTCACAAAGGTAAGTATTTAGAAGGTAATTTGACACTATGTCCATTTAACAAAATGAAACTAGTAAGTTCTTTCCTCTGAATATTACAAGGCTAGTGTACTTTATAAACTCATAGTAGCCGGCAAAAGTTGCCAGTACATGAGTTTGCTATCTAGCCCTAAATTCAAATTCTTGACAGAGTTGCATAGGCACTATGCTTGTCTATGAGTAACAGTATTGAACTCAATTTTTGTGTCAATTTCAAGATTTATATTCATGAAAACATTAATTCTGTATTAAACTAACATCTGTACTAATGTAAGAAGATATATTTAACTTTGTATCAATTAAAAAGATGTCTACCAAGTAAGATTTAAAAAAAAAAAAAAAAAGAAAATGGTAAAAAAAAAAAAAAAAGATTTTCACAAGATCAAGTCAACATCCCAGCAAGGAAGATGGAAGGACATACAAGTCCCCATCAATAACTGAGGAGCTATTGATATTTGGTGGAGGCTGGGGGGGGAGGAGTCAGTTTTCTTTAGGAATGTGACTGATGTTAAGTTGGCCGTGCTTCATTGGACAGTCCCACAAGCATGCACATAGGAGGAACTAATTAGACTTAGTGGATTACTAAAAAAGAGAGGCTGGGAGGCCAATGTGGGAGGTAAACAACAAGAACTGAAAAGAGAAAAGGTGAAAATATGATCAAAATATATTATATAACTGTACAAACTTCTCAAAAAATAAAAAGTACTATATAGTTAAAACTTAAAAGAAAGTTACGTGTCACAGAGAGAAAGAAAAACTGTTGTGATGACCTTTCATATAAAATAGGAAAATTAGTAGGCTATGGCTTCATATCCTCTCTTGTTCCAGAATGATTTCTAGAAATTTTGCTACATTCATATGAGCTACGCCACAAGATTTCCCCTATATTTTATATACATATATATTTCTAAGGTTTCTATTAAAGATGCATATGTCAAGTACTATATATGAGGCAGACCAACACTTTCTCTTCTGAAAGTCCCAATATGTCAAAGATTTCTTATTGGAAGAAACTTGTGCTATTCACCACCTACCATGTGTTTCTATGTGGAAGTTTATCTTTCATGATTGAATACTCACAATGGACCACAGAATGTTGGATGGGATGCAAAATTCAAGTGAATAGGTTGAGTTAGCTCTATTTGTGTCCCTGAATTAGAAGTTTATAAATATTACTGTGTGAATCATGTATGAAGATAGTGTAGGGCTGGAATTATTCATATAAGAATGTACAGAAGGAAAACTCTACCAAGGTAGAATATGTACCTGTAGCTCCTACACAAGAAAAATTATATAATTTCCACATGGACATGAAGATCCTGAAAAATAGAGTGAGCTCATAAAGCTATACTAATCTAAACAGTATGGAACTAACATAATAATAGACATAAAGACAATGAACCAAAATAAAATCTAAAACATAAACACACATATAAGTACATATATGGTAAACTAACCTTCAACAAAGGTGCCAACAATTCATAATGGAACAAGAATAATCTCTCAATAAATAATGTTAGGAAACAACTGGGCAGTGGTGGTGCACGCCTTTAATCCCAGCACTTGGGAGACCAAGGCAGGCAGATTTCTGAGTTTAAGGCCAGCCTGGTCTGCAGAGTGAGTTCCAGGACAGCCAGGGCTACACAGAGAAACCCTGTCTCAAAAAACCAAAAAAGGAAAAAAAAGATAGAAATCGGGACCTTGTTTTACATAATACACAAAATAATACACACTATATTAAATATTTAAGACTTAAAACTGTAGAATTCCTAGGAAGAAACTACTTGACATTATTTTTGGCAATCGCTTGGGAATAGCACATCAAAAGTAGTGACTACTAAAGCAAAATTAAATAAGCAGGACTATATTAAACTAAGCACATGTTTGTCCAAGAAAGCCAACAAAATGAAATGCTAATTTTTCGGAAAATATATGCATGCCAAACCTCATAAGAGATTGATATC
This sequence comes from Montemys delectorum, assembly GCA_019843815.1. Classification (NCBI taxonomy): domain Eukaryota; kingdom Metazoa; phylum Chordata; class Mammalia; order Rodentia; family Muridae; genus Montemys; species Montemys delectorum. Next base: position 10,160 of record JADRCD010046443.1, on the reverse strand, counting down.
CAAACTATATGAGGAATTCTTACAACTAACAAGGAAACTAAAAACTACTTTCAGTTATGAGACGGGGCAGAGAGTAGGTAACAGTTACTGCAGAAACTCATAATTAGCCAAAGAACTGAGAATAAATGACTGTTTAATACCTAGCCCTAATGGGACATTTGTGTCACTCCCTCCAAGGCTCAAAGAATGTAGATGAAGAGGGAACAGGAAGATGTAAGAGCTGGTGAAGAAAAGGTGAAGTGTTATAGTACTGTCTTCTGTGCTGGATGCTGCTACACTCTTGAATTCTAAGCAGCTGTGATTCCCTGCCCAGTACCTACACAAGACTGCTCCATCAACATCTTCTCATGGGGAGAAGAGGTGTTCACAAGACCCTACCCCTCCTGGACAATTTATGCAAAGTTAACAGTTCTAACATGGAAGGACTTAAGAAGCCAGGCATACCCCTCGCTGAAAACCTGCAGGCAATTAACAGTTGCTAAGGGAAAGAGTTTTGGTTGTTTCTGTTTTTGTTTTTGTTTTTGTTTTAAGTATAGCCACAGTAAAATGATTGTGTTTCTGCAAATAACCCCTCAGCCATATTCCTGTAATTAACCATACTTAAAATCATTGGAGATCTTCCCCAAAAATAAATGGACAAAGACCTGAACAGACTTTTTTTTTTACAAAGACACACACAGGGCATATTAGAATGTACTCAATATTTCTAAACATCAGGGAAATGCAAAACAAAGCAGTAAGATATTTCCTCACACATGTTAGGGTAGTTATTATCAAAGAATGAAAAAATAACAAGTTTGTCAAAATATGGGAAAGAGAGAATCTTTTTGTACTCTTTGTGAGAATGTGAATTGGCACAGCCACTATAAAAACCAGGATAGAAGTTCCTCAAGAAGGTATAAATAGCACTGCCATATGTGCCATCAATCCCACTTCTGGATATATGCCCAAAGGAATTGAAATAGGGACTGAAAAAATACCTACATTCTCACATCCAGTACACTATTATTTACAGCAGCCAAAATACATTAAAGTACATGACCATCAATGAGTGAATAAAGAAAAATAAAACTCAGGTGTATAGGTTATTTGATCTTAAAAAAAAATAGGGAAATCCTGCCATTTATGGCAACATTAAGTGGTCTAAAGGATATTATGCACAGTGAAAGAAGCCAAACATAGTATGTTTATGACCTCACACCTATGTCGGTTCTAGAAACAGGGAGTCTAAGGATGGCTAGGTGTTAGACGATATGGGAGAGGAGTTGATGTAGATCAAAGGATATAACCATTAAGCTAACCAAAATGATTAGTTTCTAGAGATCTAATGTGCAACATTGTCACTAGAGCTAACATTACTCTATAATATACTTATAATTTGTAAAGAGGATAGATCTTAAATCTTCATAATGTAGGCATGTAACTGCAGTGGTAATAGATACGTTAGTGGCTTAATTGTGAATATTTTCAACATTTCATACAAATATCAAAACATGGGAGTGAACTGCCCATTTCCACAGATGTTTACTGTGAAGTGTTCACATGAGGAAACAGTAAAGTTTAGAAGCCTGAGATTGTGTTGACATCAAAGAACCAAGAGGAGCCCTTGAGGGGAAAAAAAAGCAAAAAACAAAAAACTGGACCCCAATAGAGAGGTAATGCCTGAGATGGATGAGAATCACTTTCTTGCTCTCTCAAGGGAGAAATTTGACAAAGACTCTGTTATGGGTTGAAATGTATTCTCTAAAACAGTAATATGTGAAGTCCTAACACATAGTATCTCAAAATGTGACCCTGCTTGGAAGTAGGAGTTTCAGAGGTGATCAGTTTCAAATGAAGACCTTAAGGTGACCTTATTCTGATATAGCTGAGGTTATAATCCTCCACCAGCCTGCCCTTCAGAGACTCAGCACCAGATGATTAATGTGTCATCATCTGCCACTGCTGACACCAGGAGCAGCACATTTCTACTGTCACTATGAGTTGTATATTTTACTATGCAACACATGCACCCTTTATAAAGTCCCTCCCAACATTAGTACCCTACTCTGTCTCTCTGCCTCTCTCTGTCTCTCTACCTCTCTCTGTCTCTCTACCTGTCTCTGTCTGTCTCTGTCTCTGTCTCTCTGTCTCTGTCTCTCTGTGTCTCTGTCTCTGTCTCTGTCTCTGTCTCTGTCTCTCTCTCTCTCTCTCTCTCTCTCTCTCTCTCTCTCTCTCTCTCTTTCATGTTCCTATTCCAAGATGGCTTTTTGCTCCCCATCCTCAATAAACCACTTATGTGAGACCTGTTGCATGGGACAACCTCTTTACAGTATGACTTGGCACAGACCTACCAAAATACCATTTGTCACTTAATTCTAACAGTTGACATCTTTATAAGATAAAATGTGGATACAGATACATATAAGGAATGACAGGTTATGAAGAAGTTGGCCATCTGTAGGTCAAATAGTACCTCCTGAAACAGATCATCCTTCACAGCCCTCAGGAGAAACCAGTTCTGCTAACACATTGATATCTGCCTTCTAGGGCTGGGCATGTCTCTTGATGGTAGAATATTTGTCTAATACATATGAGGTGGTAGACTCAACCACCAGTACAACCACCAAAGACATATAGAGACATCTCACTTTCAGCTTCCCAAATTATGAGACAAATTTCTGTTGTTTGAAATACTGAACCTACATTCTAGAGGGTCCCCCTACCTCCTACCTCCTGAGGTTGCCTGTTTCCATACTTTCTGCTGGGCCTCAGGGCTTCAGCCCTGTTTCCCCATCCTCCCCTCCCCTGTCCCCAATACCAGAGGCCTGGGAGGTGAGAGACTCTCAGGACTCAAAGGGAGGAACCTTAGATGAAATGCCCAACAGTGGAGAGAGGGAACTTGTAGAGTCCACCTCCAGTAGAAAGATAGGCCATCAAGTGGAGGGATGGGGTTGCCATCACACAGTCAAAAACTCTGACCCATAATTTTCTCTGTCTAAAAGAACCACAGGGACAAAAATGGAGAAGAGACCGAGGGAAAAGAGGTCCAGTGACAGGCCCAAATAGGGATCCAGCTCAAGGGTAGGTCCCAAGGTCTGACACTATTACTGATGCTATGATGTGCCTACAAACAGAAGCCCAACAAGCAGCTGAAATAGTCAGATCCAGATACTTACATCCAACCAATAGACAGAAGCCAAGGATCCCTGTGGTTGAGTTAGGAAGAAGCTGAGGAGGACAACGACCCCATAGGAAGACTAGCAGTCTCAACTAACCTGGATTCTGGAGATCTCTCAGACACTGAGCCACCAACCAGGCAGCATACACCAGCTAGTATGAGACCCCCAACACATATACAGCAGAGGATTGACTGGTCTGGCCTCAGTGAGAGAAGATGCACCTAACCTTGGAGAGACTTGAGGCCCCAAGGATTTTAGAGGTCTGGTCTGTGGGGGTAGTGGACTGGGGACATCCTCTTAGAGACTGGGGTGGGAGAAGAGCTATGGGATGAGGAACAGTCAGAAGGGGGACTGGGAGGGGGATAAAGATTGGACTGTAAAAAACTAAAGAATAATAAATAAATAAATAAATGTCTTGAAGAACAATATAAAAAAGAAATAATAAATCTATTGTACTTGTTGCAATAGTTTGATCAGGCTTCAAGGGCAAAACCAAAAATGTCCAATGATGCCATAATTTAAAGTAAGATATTAGGAACCTTCAAACGAAGTGGGAACAGACATGATAGGCTGGAACTACTTATCATGCACACATAGAATCTTAAAAAATGTATAACTTACAGAACCAAGTAGAAGTGTGGTTCCCAGGGTCACATCAAGGAGATTATATTGGTCAAGGCATAAAATGCTTTAGATTAAGAGGAAAAGTATGTATTGATCTAATTACAGCATGGTGAGTAAAGTTAATAGTAGTGTACTATGCTCTTGTATGCATACACCCAGTGGTTACTGTGAGATGGTGGATATGGGAATTAATTTGATCATGGTAATAATTTTATACTAAATATCAAACCATATATATATATAAACATGCAATAACAAATATCAAGTCTGGCATTGAGTTAATGGAGGCAGAAAAATATAATAGGTGGTTTAGGTCAAGGAAAGATGCCAATGTTATATATAAGGAGATCCAGCAGTGGGAGTGGAAGTAGGAAAGTAGCACTTGGAATATTAACCCTTTCTAACACCTTTGGAAAAAAATAGAGAGGAAGTGCATTGAGAAAATATGTGGGAAGTATTTTCCTGAATTCAGATTCAATCGACTCTATTTCCTTTGGGAAAGGAATTATTTGGCTTACAGATTAGAGTCCATACCAAGGGAAACCAAACCAACAGCTTCTTCACAATTTTTTGTCAGTCATACATCATTAACTCTGGGGAAAATTATATACATGAATGTAAGAATTTAGTGTACAAATAGGCCAGGAATTTGAAGGAGAGCAAGCAGGTGTATATGGAGAGGATTTTGAGGGAGAAAAAGGAGGTGAGAAATGCTTTGGTTACATTATAATAGAAGGAGAAGGAGGAAGAGGAGGAGGAAGAGGAAAGGGGAGGAAGGAGGAGGAAGAAGAGAAAGGAAGAGGAAAAAGAGGAAGGAGGAGGAAGAGAAAGCCATCACCTAGATTCTGTAAGACACTTGGATGTGTGCTGGTTATTTCTTCTGGGGCAGATTTTAAGTGTTAACAGATAAAATAAACTAAGTTGGTGGAATTGGGGTTAGGCTTTTAGTAAATGAATTCTATTGTTACATCTGAAAAATCCTGGACTGGTACATTTTCTCCTTTATTAACTCTCACTCCTAACTGATGGCTACTGGTAAGTTTTTCTTCAGGGATGTGACTTCTTATAGGTTGCTAGTTTGGGTTTACATTCTGCTGTTGTTACAAACACTCTGACCAAAGCAATCTGGGAAGGGAAGGGTTTATTTCAGCTTACAGGTTAGTGCTCATTGTTGAGAAAAGCCAGAATAGGGGCAAAATCAGGAACTGAAGCAGAAAAAATGGAAGAAACCTTTCTGTTACTGACTTGCTCACAGACTCATGGTCAGCTCCTTTTCTTACAGAATCCAGGTCTGCCAGCTCAAAAATGGCAGCTACAATGGGATGGACACTTTGACATCAGTTAAGAATCAAGTAACTCTTTGACATAGGTTAACAATTAAAAAAGCAAACATCATTCTATAGGCATGCCCACAAGCCATACTCTTAGAGACAATTTCTAACCTAAAGTTTCCTCTTCCCAGGCTATGTAACTTGCCAAAGAAGATTAGCCATCATATTGCCCAGTGTGCCACTTAGTCTTCCTGATACCTGTGGATCCAGAGGTAGAACTTTTGACTACCTCTCTAGAACCTTCATGCAGCCATGCTTTCTGTCATGACCATAATGGACTGAACCTATTAATTTTAAGCCAGCCTCACTTAAACACTTTCCTTTATATGAGTTTCAGTAGTCATCGTATCTTTTCACAACAATAGAAACCTTAACTAAGATACTACCTGATTGACAATTTATATAAAAAGGCACGTTTTTTTACTTAAAAAGAGATGGTTCTTGGCTAAAAATTGCATTGTTAGTGTTCTCCAAAACACTAACTTTGGTCAGAGGTCACCAAAACTCAGCACTTGGCTTCTTACTGTATTCATAGCAACTAACAAGTCCCCAGAGGCCTCTAAAACAGGTTGCATTAAGTGGTAGTTACAGGCAAGGACTACAGATGAATCCCTGTGTGATATTGCCCAAGGGTCACATTTTGCTAAAGGTTCTTATTAGCATTAATATCAGTTACTGACATTTTTTTTTCAAAGTGCTCTTGTATGACTTGCACCTAGTTAAAAAAATAATATAGACAGGTTATTTGAGAGTTTCTAAGGCAGGATGTTGATTAATTTGAGCACCTTTCAAATAATTCTATGTAAAAATTGGCATATGCCTAATAATAAATAAGCTATCATATTCTATACCAAATTAAATTTTATAGCAATTTTAACACCATCATTTTTTCCTGAATAGACAGAGAGATTATTCTTTAGGTAACCACCCACATAGTTCTTCAGGAGTATATATAAATGGCTATCTGCCGATTCTTGACAGGGTTAACATTCCAGCGTGAGTCACTCAGAAATTTGACTATCTGTTAAGCGTATACAATATGGTGTGTTAGTCCTTCCAAACACAATAATGTCATCATTTAAAGGTTCCAAAAGTTTGCTTATAGACTTGAATCTGCAGATCTCATGGACTGATGAGAAATCCCATGCAGGTTTACATCGCTACAAGATGATTGGTATTTATTATTATCTCATACAATACATCCCAACAGCAATTTTTCCTCCCTCTACTCCCTTTACATCCCCACCTCCCTTCTCTGCCAGATTCGCTCCTCCTCTGTTTCTCTTCGCAAAAGAGCAGTTTTTCTAGGGATATGAGCAGAGCACAACATAACAAGATACAGTAAGACTAAGCATAAACACTTATATCCGGGTTAGGTGAAGCAACTTAGTAGGAGGAGAAGGGTCCACAGAGCAGTTAGAGGTCTCAGAAATAGCCCCAGTCCTACTATTAGATGTCCTACAAAACACTAAGCTAATAGTCACAACATATATGCAGAGGTCCTAGTGCAGACCCACACAGGATCAGTGATTGCTGTTTCAGTCTCTATGAACACTTATGAGCCTTGCTTTGTTGATTCTGTGGTTGAATCTGTGGACTGTGTTCTCCTAGTATCCTTGAACCCTCTGGCTCCTACAATTCTTTGTCCTGTCTCTTCTATTGGGGTTCCCTTACAAAATTAGTAAGAGACATTCCAAGAGTATTCCTTTGTAATACATGGGGTTCAATGAGTGGAAACACTGTATTTCAAGTTCTATTATTGTCAAGTAAGCTCTGAATTGTATTGAGAATCCAAAGTTCCCTTTTAGGGGGTACAGAAAAAGCCATATGGGATGGCATCCTCAAATTGCCAATCAACAAGACATCAAAATACAGTGAAAGCATTGAAGGTAGTTTGAAGTAACGGGCCCTTCTGTCACCTAAAGATAGCAGAACTGTGATTTCCGTTGCCAGCATATGGACCCTGTGAAATTAAATGGACTAAAATTGGATTAAAAAGAAAGTACCTTAGTGGGGCCTCTCACTAAAAGAAGGGAAAGACACAGAATCCTGGATGTTTAGGGTACATCTAATGCCCTGCTAGAAGCTGGATCCATAGAGCCTTCAGAGGAGGACAAAGATCAGTAAGATTTGTGTAGGAGAACATGGTGATGGAGCTGCTTTGAAAGGAAAAGGATCTTGTTTACTAAGGTCAGTCTGGAACATCTCAGAAAGGAACAAATGATGGATGCTTTCTCTCATGAAGGGTGGTGCTGTGACCTTCTGAGCATAAGGACCATCACCCTCCTCATCACAGCACCTGTGATTACATACAAGCAAGTCTCAAGTTGGCTCCTGTTGACATTCTCTCATAAACAGGGTTGATGGGGAAGGTCATTAGATACTCAGCTGAGATTTCAGCCACTCCTTCTTACACTTCCAGGACAGAAATATGCAACTTTGCCTCAGCTGAGAGTGGTCTCATGGTCTCTCTAGGTACTATAACATACAAAGTGTGGAAGATTATTTAAGGAAGAGGACCCCCATTTGTGTAATTTGAGAAAAGTTATCAACCATGATGTAGTGAGACTTCAGTAATGTAACTGTTTTGGATTACCTATGCTCTTAGAAGTAACTCCTCACTCATGCTTTTATAAGTAAGCTCAATAACCCCACTGGCTCAACAATCTGGAATTAGATGGCACCATTACATTGGTCATCATAGGTCATCAGTATCTATTTAAAGTGAGTAGCCATTTATGCCTCACATCAATGAACTAGAGATCACTCCCTTTAACTATAGTCAAGTAATAAAGAGTGTCAGAAAGTTTTACTTATGTCTTCTGCAGTTAGTAAGACCTGAGAGTGAATATGTGACTGTACAAATGATGTCAGGAACCAAGGGCTGAAAATGCCCAGCCAGAAGACAAAGTAGGAGGGCTGACTTGAAGAGGAACTATACTTTCATCACATGAAAGAAAAAGGCTGTAACTTCCACATTCAATATAAAAAGCCTGAGAAAGTAAAGGTATCCAAGGTACTTAAAAGAACTGTAGAACAACCAGAGATATAACCTCAAAGCAAGTGTGGGTTACAAGGAGCTTAGGAACAAAGGAGTATCTACTGGCTATTCCTAGAAAAATATGAGGAGATATAAAAATCTGAATTCCTTATTAGGAAAAACATAAAATATTCCTGTAAGTGCATGGGATAAGGATTCCCTCTGTTTGTAGCATCAAAGCTACCACCCAACTTTGCCAACCATGTCAGGATATCCTCCTCCCTAATCTCTCTCTCTCTCTCTCTCTCTCTCTCTCTCTCTCTCTCTCTCTCTCTCTCTCTCTCTCTCTTTA
>JADRCD010046441.1:1418-11486 GCA_019843815.1 Montemys delectorum | reverse complement strand
ATGACACTCTTTTGCCCAACTAAGGTATTTTAAATATTTTATAGTAGATCAAATCATTGTTTTCACTTGACTTATCCATAATACTTCTTATAACATCTGATTCAAAGTTAGTTATTTATCCATCATTTACAGGATATATTGTAATCTCAAATTTTTGAAGTAAGGTAGTCAAAGTGCAGAGTAGTCTCTTATTAAAAGAAAATATTTATTACTATTAACATTTTATTATTATTGTGTGTGTATGATGTGTGGATGTAGGTATGCATGCTACTACATGCTTGTGGAGGCCAAAGAACACAACTGTATGGAGTCAGTTCTCACACTTTACTATGGGTTTGAAAAATCAAAATCTGTTCTTGAGGCTTGCACGTCAAATTCTTCTATACACCGAACAATCTCACTGGTCCAACAGGATACTTTTAAAAATGCTAATAAAAGAGGCTTTCTTTTTTTTTCTTTTATTGGATATTTTCTCTATTTACATTTCAAATGTTATACCTTTTTCAGGTCTACCCTCCAGAAAACCCCTATACCATTCCCCCTGCCCCTGCCTCTATGAGGGTGCTTCCCCAACCACCACCTATTCCCACCTTCCCGCCCTGCCATTCCCCTACAATAGGGCATTGAACTCCTGCAGGCCCAAGGGCTACTCCTCCAACTGACATCCAACAAGGCCATCCTCTGCCACATATGCAGCCTGAGCCCTAGGGTCTCTCCATGTGTATTTTTTGTTTTGTTTTGGTTTGGTTTTTTTGTTATTTCGAGACAGGGTTTCTCTGTGTAACCCTGGCTGTCCTGGAACTCACTCTGTAGACCAGGCTGGCCTTGAACTCAAAAATCCGCCTGCCTCTGCCTCCCAAGTGCTGGGATTAAAGGCATGTGCTGCCCAGCTCTATGTGTATTCTTTGGTTGGTGGTCCAGTCCACGGGAGATCGGGAAGGGGGGAAGTCCTGGCCGGTTGACACTGTTGTTCCCCCAGTGTGGTTGCAAACCCCCTCAGTTCCTTTAGTCCCTTCTCCAACTCCTGCATCAGGGACTTCGTGCTCTGTCCAATGGTTGGAAGGGGCTTTCTTAGTAACTCAATTATATATTGCAAATGTTAAGCCTGTTTTATTAGTTTTGAAAACACAAGAATAAGAAAAACTAAGTTAACCAAATCATGTGAAAGTAAATTTTCTCTTCAATTATGAATCAATAACTCAGAAAATTTGGGTCTTTATTTGCAGATGCTATGATATTATACATAAGTGACCTTAAAAATTCCACTGGAAAACTCCTAGAGCTGATAAACATATTCATCAATGCAGGTGGATACAAAATTAACAAAAAATCAGTACCTTTTTAGTATACAAATGACAAACACACTGAGAAAGAAATCATGGAATTACAATCACCTCAAATAGTACAAAATATTCTGGGGTTAACTCTAAACAAGCAAGCAACTTGACTTCTATGACAAAAATATAATACTGAAGAAAGAAATTTAAAAAAATATCAGAAGATCAAAATATCTTTCACTATCATGGTAAGATTAACATAGAAAAAATGGTCATCTTATCAAAAACAATTTACAGATTGAGTGCAATCCCCCCTCAAAATTCCAGGAAAATTCTTCATACACTGTGAAAGAATAAATGTAATAAAATAGAACCTTCCATGTATGTGTATGTATATGTGTATGTATGTATGTATGTATACATACATATATATGTACAAATATATGTGTCTATGTGTGTGTATGTACAGGTGTGTGTGTGTGCATGCATGCATGTGTGTGTGTGTGTGTGTGTGTGTGTGTATGTGTGTATGTGTGATCCTAATAAAATATCCAAATAATGGGAGAGACAAAGCACCAACTGGCCATCTCTTGTCATCAAATGAAGCTTCTAGTACCAAGACTGTGTTTCATTTGGTTGTTGGCCAAAGGGGTCCCACAGGAATCCCCAAACAACCCAGGCTATTTCCAAGACTATACGTTGTTCTCTATGAACTGACATCAAGCCCTATTGCTGAATACAACACTTATACAATTCATTGAAGAAAGAGAAGTTGATTTGGTGCCTATATAGAGCCTTTAGTCTTACATTCTAGAGTTTTGGGTACAGGAAAGTATTCAGTATGCTATCAAAAGGTGAATTGTAAACACCAAGCCAGCTACAAACCCCTTGATCTACAATGGTGTCCTGCCTGCAAGATATGGTAGAAAGGCCCAATCCAAGAGAGAAACCCATACCACACAGCGCTTATATAACTAAGACCCTGAGACTAGATACCCTGGGACCTAGAATAATACCAAATACTACTGTTCTAAAAAAATGCAATGATAAAATGACTGCAAATAGAATTCTGCTATACTCATAGATTGGTGCCTTGTTTAGCTATCTTTAGAGAAGGATCCTCCTGCAGCAGATGGGAACAAATACAGAGACCCACAGCCAGACATTGTACAAAGAGTGAGTGACCTTCGAACAGATAATACTAAATGGGATGTCTCCACCAAATCCATCCCTTCAGGAACCCTGCTGATGAGGAAGTTGAAAGTGTAAGAGCCAGAGGGGATGGAGACAGAGTCAGCATGGTCAAGGTCTACAAATGTGTTCACCAGGTCCTCTGCATATATATTATGGCTTCCAGTTTAATGTTTTTTTATGGGATTCTTGAGTATGTATAAAGTGGGTGTCTTATTCTTGTGCCTTCTCCTGGACTCATTTCCTTCTTTTGTCTTATCCAGCTCTGATGGATTAGTTTTTGTTCTATCTTATTATATTTTAGTTTATATTTATCATTTTGAAGCACATTGGTTTTCTGATACAAGATCAAATCGGAGTGGATGTGGATGGAAGGGGAGGTGGTCAGAAGGTGTGAGCAGTAGAGTGAAGGGAAACTGTAATCAGGATATATGATCTTTTTAAAAATCTACTTTAAATAAAAGAAAAGATAATTAGTGCAACTCTGATAAATAACTATGTTTCATTATAGGGATTTTAAAATAATTACTAAAGTTCATAGAATAATCATAATAAAGCATCATTATTTCCTAGTACAAAAATTTAATAACAGAAACAGTGTATTCAAGCTTAATCTAGGAAAAACACAAAACAAATGTTGGGGAAAAGTTATAGGTGGAGGTTGGGATGAAAAAGAATCATAGTAGCAGCACCCAAGGGACAGCATTGACTGAGAAGAAACTATGCAGTCACTTCTGTCAGCATTCAACCAAGAACCAGGGATACCTGCCACTGAAGGAAGCAGCAGAGAAATCAAGAAAGTCAAACCAGTTCCTTGGATCATCCAAAGTGTGAAGATGAAGTTGCTTTCTAGGAAGAAGCAGTCATAGTGCTGAAAAAGTCTTTCAAACGAGCTGATCTTCCTAATCTTTTGTCCTATGGGCCACCTGGAGCTGACAAAATACCCACTATTTTGGCAGCAGCTTCAGAACAGTGTGGGCTCAAACACTTTCAATTAATGCATCTGAGGAACATGGAATACAAGTAGTCTATGAAAAAGTGAAAATTTTTGCTCACTTAACTGTGTTAGGAAGTCATTCAAATGGAGAACCATGTACTTCCTTTAAGATTGTAATTCTGGATGAAGAGATTCTCTGTTATGACATCAGCTGCTCATGCAGGTTTAAGATGTACCATGGAAAAAGAGTCTAAAACAACTAGATTCTGTCTCATCTGTAACTTTGCCAGTGGAATAATTGAACACCTCACTTCTAGATGTTCAAAATTTTGTTTCAAGGGCCTGTCAGATAAAATTCATCAAAAGCAATTCCTGGATATTACTGAGAAGGAAAGTGTTAAAATTGGCAATGAGGGGATAGCTTATCTTGTTAAAATATCAGAAGGAGATTTATGGAAAGCCATAACATTTCTTCAAAGTTCTACTGGACTAGCAAGTAGAAAAGGAAGTCATGGAAGATGTGAACACAGACATTGCTGGGGTAATACCAGCTACAACCATTGATGGACTATTCATCAAATATCAAAGTGGCTCTTTTGACAAACCAGAAGCTGTGGTAACGGATCTAATAAATTAAGGACACTCAGCTACTCAGTTTGTCAATCAGCTTCATTACGTGGTTATAGAAAATAAATAACTCTCTGAAGTCTGTTATCACAGAAAAACATGATGAGGTGGATAAATAGTTAGCGGATGATGCAGATGAACACCTGTAGTTAAGCCCTTGTATAGCTGTGATGCAGCAGTCGACTTCAAATGGTGAAGACACTGAATATCTTTTGTATAAATGACCAAACCAACTTTTTTGGATAACAGAAATGAATGACCAAACTGCTTATAAAAATTCACAGTAAAGAGAAAATGTAATTTTCAAATAAATAAAAAATACTCCTAAGAAAATACAGACTGAAAATACAGCTCAGTAGTTAAGGGCACTGGCTGCTCTTCCAGAGGACCTGGGTTCAATCCCCAGCACCCACATGGCCACTCACAACTGTCTGTAACTCCAGTTCCAAGGGATCTGATACCGTCACACAAACATACATGCAGGCAAAACACCAGTGCATATAACAAATAATAAGAAAATCATAAAAATAAAAATAAAATGCAGAATGTGAGGAAATAGCACATTTTCAAATTGAAAGTTTACATGAACTTGGCCTATTCAGCCTCTTACCAAAGATTCGATATGTTGAAGAAAGCATTTTTTGGATACATGTTTCATTTTCTCTGGGACATTGGAACACTTAAAATAGACACCTGTAAGAACTTTGGAGAAAAGAAGCAAGAGATAGATAATATCTTTTAAACTTCAGAGAAATTAATAGACATTCCCTGATTTTTATACTCAGTTTCTTTTTAGGTTAGTACATTTTATGATAGACAGATTTTTGAGTGTGAAGGGGAGAAATATGTCCTATAACAAAATACTCAAGCTTACTGGTTACCAGCAACAATTTTGGATGAGTATATACCAAGTCTTCCAGGTACTTTTGTCTAAGCCTCATTTTGAGCCTATGAAAACTTAAATACACTAACAGAGTTTCTAATATCTCCAAGTTACCTTCCTAAAATAACTCTACCTACCTTGAAACTTTCTGCCAGGGAGAAATCAAGGCTACTAGGAAAATGTACCATTTTTTCCAGCTAACACTTGAGAATAAGGACTCTCTCTCCCAGTCTAGTGAGAAGAATCAATCCTAGCTGATAGTTTCCAGCAAGCAGGTATATGTGGTCTTGGCATACTTTCGTGAACTTTCTCCTTACAGTGTTTGCCTATCCTAACTCAGTGGAGCCCCTGTACATACCCTACCCACATGACCTCATTTTCATTTAAAAATCAGTCCAGCCACCCATGTATGAATGAGAGTTTAGTTCCTGTCACACTGGATTATTTTCCTTCTACAATACTTATGCCTGATTAAAATTTTTGAGCTTTTTCTCTGGTGTCCAGTTTTATCTTTGATATTGCATAGATGTCAAGGTTTCATATTCTGTCTTATTAAAACTGTCACTTTTCCTTTCCTTAGCATGTCATAAGCAGTTTCATATAATCATAAAAAAACAGAATTGTGTATCACATCACATTTCTAACATTTATGTGGGTTTTATCCTGGGAAATTTGAGTAATATGTTTATATGTTTGGTTTATATCCTCCTGTCTCCTTTATTAAGCATAGAAGCAAGAGTGATAATTTAAAATAAAAACCTTAGAAACTTTGAGCAATGCTTTAGTAAACAGATTTATTGTTCAAGAATCGGTCCTTACTATGCATTAAAGCTTTGATCACTATTCTGCTGTGGAGTTTGTTAACTAGGATGGAGTAGTTCATGTTTGTAATAGCAGTGCTACTGAACTGACTCAAGAACACTCCTGTGAGTCTGGTGCTAACCTGTGCTACATAATCAGTTCTGGGCCAGTCTGGGTTAGAGTGGGAGCCTGTCTCAAAAGATATAAAAGAATTATATGTATTTTCAAATTATGCTCTTAAAATTAATTCAGTAAAGTGGGCCCAAGGCTAAGTTGACCTAATAATATTTTACTCATTCTTTGGAATTTTTTTTTTCTTTTCTTTTTTTTTTTTTTTTAAATTAGGTATTTTCTTCATTCACATGTACACTTTCCCTCTCCCATTTTCCCCTCCAACACAAACAAACAAACAAACAAACACAAGAACAAACCCCTTCTGCCTCCCCCCTCCCAATGCCTGTCCCCCCACCCTCTCCCACCCATTGGCCCTCGCATTCCCCCACACTGGGGCACAAAACCCTCACAAGGCCGAGTTCCCTCACTCCTATCGATGATCGAATTTGCAATCCTCCACCACATACCTGCGAGTACTACTCAGCTATTAAAAACAATGAATTTATAAAATTCTTAGGGAAATGGATGGATCTGGAGAGTATCATCCTGAGTGAGGTAACCCAATCACAAAAGATCACACATGGAATGCATTATTTGATAAGTGGTTATTAGCCCAGAAATTGGGAATACAGGAAGAACGACCCACAAACCATAAGAAACTTTAGAAGAAGGAAGACTAAAAGGTGGACATTTCATTCCTTCTTAAAAAGGGGAATCAAATACCCACAGAAGGAGTGGCAGAGAGTAAATATGGAGCAGAGACTGAAGGAAGGACAAGCATATAGCTATCTCCTAAGAGATTCTGACAATACCTGACTAATACAGATGTAGAGGCTCACAGACATTCATTGAACTGAGTACACGGTCCCCAATGAAGGAGTTAGAGAAAGGTTCTATGGAGCTGAAGGGTTTGCAGCCCCTTAGGACGAACAACATTCTTTGGAATTTTACATCTCTAACATTGTAGACATGCATGTGTTTTAAATTTGTTTATTTTTAGAATGTCATGTGTACATGAGTTCTGCATTTACATCATTTTCACTGTTCCCTCTCTCCTTCCAACTCCTCTCATGTCCTCCTAGTCCCTCTCAGATTCATGTCTTCCTTTTTAGTTATTGTTATTACATATATGTATATATATATATTAATAGCTTCTTAGTTTATTTAGTGTTGTTTATATGCATATGTATTAAGGTCTGACTGCTTGGGATTGGATAACCTATAATGGAGCATGTCACTGTCTCCCCAAAGGAAAACTATCCATATTTTCATAATTATGTTATTAGAATAAATTCTGTAAGTAGGGTAGATGTTTATTTTACTTTAAAATATTTTATTTATTGCTCAGAATTTTACAGAATTGTACATTTTACTAAGGAAGAGAAACATCAATTTTATTTTTTGACAAAAAATGATTTATACAATAATATTCCAAGCATAAATACCACTGATAATTTACATTTATCGGAAGCATGTCAATAACGTATACCTTTCTCAGGTGTTTTTACAAACCTAGAAAAAAGTGGAAACAGATGAATGAGGTTTGAGTTTGTGCTGATGTGAAAAGGAAAACATATACAGTAATTTATACTCATTACATGAGTTTATACTCATTACATGAGAAAAAAATGGCTTAAAATAAAAGTTGAGTTTGAAGGTTACAGCAGAGAAAGCATCTTGCATAAATACGAGTCATTATTTTTTTTAATCATCATTACCTCAGTAGCCACCAAGAACATGCCAATGAATTAAATACTTCATGGATTTCACTTAATGAGAAAGGGAATGAATGAGTACCTATTATTTTTTCTCATCACGGCACTTGCTGTTTCTAGGTTCTGCTGAAAGAATTCAATTCTAAAGATAGTATTTATCTACTGTTTCCTTTTTTCCTGGTGCCTTATCTCTACCGTGTTTTTTATTAGTTTCTAGAAATCACTGCACAGGCAATTATTTTGAAGGAGGTCAAAGGCTCATTTGATTCATTTCTGTTCTGACACACAGATTAAAGGTACAAATGTAATCAAATGTTGTGCTTAGTCAGAAAGAGCTTGAAAAAAATCTATTCTGAAAAATAAAGTCCAACCTCACAGATGGGTGAAAGATGTTTTCTTTTTAATTAGTGTTTCTATTTGGTTTGAAAACTGAAGCTGACTGAAAGCTATTTTTGAATAATCTTCTTTTGCCATGCCATGGGTGTGTAGACTAGCTGCCGACAAGTGTACTGAAAAATCATAAGCTAAGAATTATCTTTGATTCAGATATTATTGAAGAAAACAACTGCTGAAGCATTGTCCCATTTTCCTAAATTTTGTAAGAAGACACAATATGTCTTCAATGTTCTCAATAACTCCTATACGATAGAATATGCAGCTTCAAAATTTTGATATATTTTTATTAATCAAAATATCCACAACACATACCTTGTAAACAGAATAACAAATAGATCTTTTAGAATGCAACTAGGAGGAACACTAAGCTTCAAGGTTTAAAATGACCAAAAACTTCTGTAGAAATTTGTTTTCTGAATACTTTGTTCTACTACAGCAGAGAAAATTTCCAGACAAAGCTTTAACAATTAGATGCTGATATACCACACCCAAGCTTGTTCTCAGCCAGTTTCCCCACCCCCAAGGTTTCTGCTAACAGATACACGTCAGACATTTATCTCACATAGATACAAACATCATCATGTGTTTCATAAAAAGGTCATGCCAAGAGTCTCTTTTTAAATATTATCAGATCTCAAACCTCAGCAAAGAAGCCTTGTGAAAGTGGAGCATTAAAAGGGAGGAGATAATGCTGTGTAGAATTTAACTAGTACAGTCATCTCTCAAACATCCATGCTTATGGGAGAAATGTGCAGATTACAAAAAAGAGGATAACCAATGTCTCTCTGTATTGTTGGAAAGCTTGTAATATGACAGTTCTCAGAAACTGATGAATAGGTTAAAAGTAGTTCATTGGATTTAAAACCCTACACTCAAGATTATTAGAAATTGAATTCAGAGAGGGGTAGGTAATATGTAGGTATTACATGCATGTGCCTATGTGCAGTGTTGTAAGAAATAAGACATTATGGTTTGGATTTTCACTGATGATTGTCTAGGGGCATAAAATACTACCATTCACTGTCCAGCTTTGAATAATATTCTTATCATATATATTTGCATGTTGGCAACATTAGTTTATATAGTTTATAGTACATTGATAATGTAGTATGTTCTCACAGGATCCAACACCCTATTCTGGCTTGTTCATGTTTCACTGGAAATCTTTTGCAAGTAACTTAAATACAAGATAACAAGATATTATGCTGATACAGCATATTATATACTACTTTAGAATTTGAATAGAAGAATAAAAAAGAGAGAGATGGAAAATGCACACTGAAGGCATCCCCCTTTGTAGTTTTCCTTAAAAATTTGCATCCATTGCACTTGGATCTATCATTTGCATATGAAGATACCCAATACTTTAATTATAATTACTTTTTATTCAAAATTTCATAAACAATCTAAAACTAGATTTTCTATTCTCAGTCATCAACTAGAGGATACTCATCTTCATTAAATACCTCCCCCCATTTTCTCATACTTACTTTTAGAACCCTTGTGTTATTTTATTGGATTGTCTTCACATATTTTACATGCTTGTTTTTAACTTTGGTGATTTTTCCTCTCTCCAAAGGTTTTAGGTCCTATGACATAGATGATTTTAATTTACAATCATATGAAGAATGTAATTTGTTTAGCATGTTTATGTGATTCGATGAAATTTAGTTTTGTGTTAATTTGGGATGGGCCTTAAGAGATGGCTTAGCAGTTCAGAGTGCCTGCTGCTTTTGCAGTGGACCAGATTTTGGTTCCCAGCATCAACATCAGGATTATAACTCCAGCTCCAGAGAACTCAAAATCCTCCTTTGTCCTCCCTGGGCACCTTCACACATATGCACATATCTGCACACAGACATAGACACACATGCACAGACACACACACACAAGAATATAGATGACAATAAGTGTAGATACTAAAATAAGCTCTCGAGAATCCTCTTATTTAGAATTTACTTTTATTCAGATAATCTTTAGTCATTTTATCCAATTTGTTTTTGTTTTTCTGAATTTCCTTAAGGGACTTACTCATTTCCTCCTTAAGGACCTTAATCATCTTATAAGATTGGTTTTAAGGTCTTCTCTCTCTCTCTCTCTCTCTCTCTCTCTCTCTCTCTCTCTCTC
>JADRCD010046433.1:4985-18114 GCA_019843815.1 Montemys delectorum | reverse complement strand
ACACACACACACACACACACACACACACACACACACACACACACACATACACACACATACCCCAAAAACAAAAGCCCTAAACATTCAGAAAACAAAGACCCTAGCTAAAAATTAGGCCTCATCCACATAAAGAAGAATGAAATTAGACCTATATCTATCACCTTAAACATAAATTAGCTCCAAGTGGATCAAAGACCTCAATTTGAGACCTGAAACACTAAAACAACTAAAAGAAAATATAGGCAGTGCCCTACAAAATGGAAGTGTAGGAAAGGACTTTTCAAATAGGACTTCATGTGCCCAGAAATTAAAGCTGAACAATTGACTTATAGGACCTAATAAAATTAAAAAGCTTCTGCAGAGCTAAGAAAATAATCAATGGAAGAAGAATCCACAGAACAGGAATCTTTTCCAGCTATACATAAGTCAGAGGAGTAATATGATTAGTATATAAAGAACTCAAAAAAATAGTCAATGAAACAAATGATCCAATTAAAATTCAGCAAGGAAGTTCCACTTGATACATATTCAATACAACCCCACATCTAAGGCTCAAGGAACATTGTAGAAAGAGGGGGCAAAATGATTGTAAGAGCCAGAGGATCAGGGACGTTGCTGTCAGATTGTCTCTCCTGGTAACAACATAAAAGTCCATCAGATCCAGCATTCCCCTAGCCTGTCCCATCCCTGTCTCTCCACATTATTCTTTGCCTTACTGTAGCCTACTTGAAGGGACCCTTCCTTCCACCACACCCTCAACTCCCAGGAACTATACCTCTTTGTTTGGACAAGATCCTCTTAGATCTTTCCTGAATTCCCTTTTATCTCTTTCTCCTAATGACCTTTATTGCTTTCTGCCACCCACTGACCTGCAGAAGTACCTTCTACCAGACAACCCACAGCCACTACACTTTCCTAAGATCTGGAGAGGGCAATAGAAACCCACCCAACAAAAACAAGACCAGATATCAATACCTAGAATCACCCCAACCATCCAAATCCCAGATGCTCATACCAGCTCAAAACCACAAATAATAACAGCCAAGACAATATGCATCAACCTGAAGTCAGTAACCCTGCTATAGCAGCCCCTGAGAAATGCAACATAGCTGAAGAAAAGGACAAGGACATCAAAAATAGCAATTAGGTAGGTGATTGAGGATTTCAAAGAAGATATGAATAAATTCCATAATGAAATCTATAAAAACACAGAGGAATGATACAATGAAAGAAATGATATGAAAGAAATAGATATGATATGAAAGAAATAGAATAACTAAAGATATGAAAGAAATAGAATAACTAAATAAGTCACTCAACTTAGATAAAAGTAGAAATGAAAACTTTAGTACATCAAACAAAAACCTAAGAGGTCAGTCTCTCAACAGAATTATGGGAAAATATTCACTAATCTAAAGAAGGGGGTTCCCTATCAAGGTACAAAACGCATACAGAACACAAAATATGACACCAGAAAAGAAATTTCCCACGACACGTAATAATCAAAACACTACTTGTACAGAAAAGAAGAAAGACCAGTAAGCAAGAGGGGGTGGGATGGTGAGCAGGGGGAGGGGGGAGGGAACAGGGGATTGCATTAGTTTTTGGAGGGGAACCTGGGAAAGGAGATATTGTAAATAAAGAAAACATCTAATAAAAAAAAAAAGCTTCAAGGGAAAAAGACCAAGTAGTATAATGGCAGATTCCTTATAATAATATCTGAGTTCTCAATGGAGAATCTAAAAGCCAGAAGGGGCCAGGTGAATGTTCTACAAACTCTAAGATGCCACAGATACCAAGTTAGACTACTATAGCCAGCAAAACTATCAATCACAATAGATGTAGGAAGAAAAGCTTTCCACAACAAAACCAAATTTAAGCAGTATCTAGCTCCCAAACCAGCTCTACAAAGGCACTAGATGGAAAAACATCAGTTTGAAGAAGTTAACCACATTCAAGAAAACACAAAGAGAAGATAGTCCCAGAACAGTAAGTCAAAAGAGGGAGAAAAACCCCCATAATATAACAACAAAATTACAGAAATGAATAAACACTTTATTATTAAAACACTCTAACTATTAAAGGTTTCAGTCCCCCCTCACACCCACCCAAAGACACAGACTAGCATGTCAGATTAGAAAACAGAATTCACTTTTCTGGTACATCCAAGAAATACACCTTACTACCAAGAATAGACGTCACCACAGGGTAAAAGGTCAAGCAAATGGATCCCAGAAGCAAACAGGTTTTGTGATTATGATTTTAATATCTGGCAAAATAGTGTTCAAAAATAATAAGTAGAAGATATAGGAAAGGATACTACATAGACAAATAAAAAAATCTACCAAGAGGATATTAAAATTCTACACATTTATGGATCAAACAGAAAGACACCTAAGTTTATAATAGAAACACTACTACAGCTTAATTACATATTGACCATCATGCACTGATAGTGGGAGATTTCAATATCTCACCCTCACCAATATACAGGTCATCCAAACAAAAACTAAACAGAGAATACTAGAGCTAACTGATGTCATAAACCAAATGTACCTAACATATTTACAAAACATTTCACCAAAATACAAACAAATATACCTTCTTAGCATCTCATGAATTTTTCTCCAAAACTGACCACATACATGGACACAAAGTAACCCTTTAACAGATTTTAAAAAAAAGAATTCCCCATATCTTATCTGACATCCATAGATTAAAGCTGAATATCAACAACAACAGAAAGTTCACAAACTTATGGAAACTGAACAATGTACCACTGAATTTAAAAAAAAATGAATCAAGGCAGAAATTAAGATAAAGTTAAAAACTTTTTAGAATTGAATGAAAATGAAAATGCAACATATTCAAACTTATGGTACACCATGATGGCAGTTGTAAGAGGCAAGTTCATAGCGCTAAGTGCTTACATAAAAATAGGAGAGATGTAATATTAGCAACTTAATAACATGCCTGAAAGCTCTAAAACAAAAAGAAGAAATAACATCTAAATGGAGTGGACAGCAAGAAATAATCAAATCTCCAAATCCATAGGTTAATGGATGAAACTTGAAACAATCATTCTGAAAGAGGAAACCCAGACCTCAAAAGAAAAAATATCAAATGTTTTCTGTCATTGTGGATGCTAGCTTTGAATCTCTAGATATCTATGTTCCATTTCGAATACTTTGAAGAAGTCATTGCTTTTGTTTTTATTTTTGTTTGAGACAGGGTTCCTCTGTGTAGCTCTAGTTATCCTGTAACTTGCTCTGTAGACCAAGCTGATTCTAACTCAGAGATCTGCCTGCCTCTGCTTCCCAAATGCTGGGATTAAAGATGTGTACTATGACTGCCTGACAGAAAAGTCATTGTTTTATTGTAATATTGCAATGAGTGCATTATGTGGTAGGTGTGAATAGAAATAGGAACTCTAATAGAGTATATATGTTAAACCTCCACCATAGCCATTCACCACATTGCTAAACTAATTATCTTGACCCACAGAGAAAAAAAAATTCTAACGGAACAAACATCGTTCTTACTGTGTGGCCTTGCCTGAAATGTAAGAGAGCTGTTTAGCGCCAAGAACAACTTATATGCTTCTAAGCTTCAAAATTGAAGAACATATTATTGCAACTCAAATTCTGTCAAAATACGTCAGATCATTCAAACATCTCTTTCATACCTGAAGGTAACAGTAAGTCTAAGAATATTCTTTTTTGTCAACTTAATTAAGTGGAGCTTTCTGTTGACCCTACAAAATGTTTTTTCTTCCATGGTTAGAAAAAAGTTACATTTCTTTTTTAAAAAAATAAATTCTAGTAAGAATCTCATGAATGTACAGTCTGTCCATCAATACCAGATTACCACCTTGTGATGTAGACTGGATTCATTTGGAAGAATTTGCAATATCACAGTTAATGCTCTAGGGTTGAGATGGATAGGCTGACACATTCAGACGTTTAGAAATAACTTGTTCAGCAGTCTGTGACAAGTGTAAAAGGCAAAGGAAAGCAAGGCTCCAAGAGTCATTAATCTAAATTAATTAACCCAGGGACATTGTCATAGAATTTTAGCTTCACTGCAGAATCCAAGGGAATACAATGCTTCAGGTAGGTAAGCTTTTTCGTTGTGGGCTGTTTATTTACAATGAACTGCAGAAGAGGGTTAATCTAATGGGATGCAGGACTGCATTGGATGGCGAAAGGCATTGTGACCAACATCCATTTGAGGTATCAATTAACTTTTAATTCTTAGAGGGAAACAAAAGCTGCCTCACACAAAGACCAAATTGGGGGTGGTATAAGGGGCACATTGCTCATGGAACCTTAGGCTCGCTACCTTTTTGTACCAGGGAAAGGCCTCCTTATCTAACACAAAGGAGCTGAAGAGTAGGGAGGGAGAAGGGTGAATTGGTGTGTGGCCTGTTAACTCAATGATGTTTCTAAAGCCTGAATGGAAGAGTCAAAGCCACCCAAGTCACAACAGCGCTAAGTCAACAGCTTGGCCCAGACTGCATGAACTGAATGGAAATGCAAATGGTTCAGTCCAATAACTGTTTGGGCTTGTCACTTGGTCTACCAGCACTTGCCTCCCTGGAACCTTTTTAACTGCACACTCCACAGCAAATCACCTTCCTAGAGCCTGCATCCAAACTTCAGAGTACTCCACGGACAACTCTGAATGCACCATCCAAAATGAAGAAAACAACAAGGAAATCATGGGGTAGCTGCATCAAATATAAAAGAATAATTATATTGTTCTACGTTTCGCTAAAAGACTCTTTTGGAGGCAGCAGCCATGCGACTTTGCAAAAACACCAGCTGTTGTCCTACAGAAGAGTCTCACGTTCATCAGGGAAGAAAGTTCTTCCCATGAAGTGCTGTTGTAGACATGTCTGGCTTCCAACCATCAGACACACAGGAGTACACAATTAATTTGTTTTCCGAGAGGGAGCCACCTCATGCTTTTCTTCAAATTCAATCAAAACATACACATTCTAAATAGAAACACGTTTATTTGAAACCCCTTTGCATGAGCAGCTGTCTGTGCCTGGCCTGGCCGAAGAGGCAAATTGTATTCATCTCTGCACTCCAGTCAGTAAATGCTTGGCTTTGTTCATCTCCATGAGCGGAGGCAGTCACACTATGTCAATTGGGCAAGAAGCCTTAATGATCCCAGGCAGGTGTCCTGAGACGCTGCTCAGGTGAGGAGGTCAGCCTGTGTACCATGAATTGTACACTTGTCCTCAGTTTGCAAAACCTCTCCCCACCCCTGTCAATTACTGTCCTTAGTGCCTTTGCCCACACAAGAGAAAGGAGTCTGCTCAAGCCTGCTTGGGGACTTTGCTTCTCACTATGTAAGAATTCTGACAACAACCAAGAGCCACTGTTTTCAAAAGAAGGAAGGCAAGGCACTCTCCAGAAATTAGACAAAATGAAATTATAATAATATGAAAGAAAAAAAAACAGCTGCTAAGGCCTAATAAAGAAGCTGCCAGAAGCACAAAGATGGCCCCTTTCTCTCTCTGAATAAGCTCGTTGGAGCTGAAAGATTCACATTCTTAAGTTCCCAAAAAGTAAGGCATAGAGTTTATTCTTGCTCTTAATGGGTTTAGAAATGTCATTGTAGGCAATAAGGCAAAAGCCCAGAGAATAATCATTACACTTCATATTTATTTCATTCCTTTTTTTTTTTTTGCTTTCCCAAAGCCCCAGTCTTCATATTGCCATATTTTATTCCTTTCCCATCTGTTGAGGTCAGTAAGGTAAGCATTGACATCTTTACATGATAGACTAAAGTAAGTTCTTTAGTTAAGGGACTTGCCTATAAACCATACAACAAACAGTGTCAGAGTTAGAGTCACAGCTAGGCCCCAGATGTATATGTAAATGAATCCAAGCATATATGTAAATGAAGTTGAAGACCTGGGGTACAAGCAGAGTCATGGCATGGTTCTTCCAAGTCCCAGGGGAGTACAGCTAGATGTAGCCTAGGTTAAAAATGGAGCAAGGCACATTATGGAGGAAGTTGGCTCTTGATGGCCTAGAGATGATAAAGGGATTCCCTACTTGTATTAGAACCTGATTTGTGGTTCTCTGAGTACTTTGGCGAGAAAGAAATTAAATTTTTCAGAAAACATTGCAGGACCATAAGATTTTTCACTAATACAGAGCTTCTACCTCACAACCTTTTCTGAAAGGTTTTTGCTCTTCTACAGGAAAGTTCTTCTCCTGTGGGAGCCAGGTTTCACTTCTCTGTCTTCAAGGTTGATTTTGTGTGCATCCATTTATTATAATCAAACATATTCCAACTGACTTCCAGAGGAATGAACTAGCATCTCGCTTATATTGTCTAATATGAATTCATGATATAGGGCCAAAAGGCACTGAAATGAAGCTGCTGCCTTTTATAGCCTTGTGCTAAGCATCGTCATCATCATCAAAAGCAGCAGCAGCAGCAGAACAACAACAAAGCAGACAGTTTCTAGGTTCGAAGTCTAGCTCTAACCATATCTCTTGGACCAATTACACAATTTTCTCTTAATTTCATTTGCTAGATGTGAAACCAGGCAATAAATTGATACTATCCAAAACCATCCAATGTATTATCTATGGTATAGAATGCATTTGATTAAATTTTAGCCAACAAAATTATGTTCTATGTCCTAAGTTACTGTGAGTGCCCATTATATGGTAAGTGTTACGTCATGCTGTTCTTGTCTGCTGCTGTGTTATCTTCATTTCACTGTTTCCCTCCTCACTCGATGTGCTCCAAGAAAAGTCATCTTCCACCTTCCTGCCTTTGCTTATGAAAAGGATTGAATTGAAATGCCTCTTCTTAGTTTTGTATGATAAATTCTGTTTCTCTTTCAAGACTTAGGCCAGGGAGCATGTATTCCAGGAAGCTTCCAGAAAACCGTCAACAGAGAGAATGGTATCCAAACCTATTGTGCCATCTATGAACTCCTCACAAAATTACACTCACTACGTTGTCTTGTATTCTTTGCTCTCCTATAAGTCATTATATATTCTTCCAAAACAAGACTGTATTTCTGTCAATCACTTATCTCTAACATCTAAAGATCTCTACAAGCAAAGATGTCCTAGGTTAGGCTCTGGAATGGAACAGGAAGTATGAGTTTGCTTCCTGAATTAAATTTGAGCTCTACTTACCCCATCCTCACACAGCAGCTGAAGTACCATGCTGCTGAAACTTAATCTGTTTGTTACCTTGTATTGAAGGGCAGATGAACACAATCAAATATGTCCACATTATCACAGAGCACTATACTGTTAAGTTTTCTGTAGTCTGTTTATATTACAATCATGAAGAAACCACTATGAGGCTTTGGGATGAAATACAACTGAAGCACCATCATCAACAGTGAGACAGGATAGTGTCTCCATTGGGGTCAAGACTCTTCTCCTTGCCTTGTGTGATTAATCCCAATAAGCATTTCTTGAGGCAAGCTCATCTAAACCTTTGCTGCTATCATTTGCCAAGCAACAAGCATTCTCGTGTTCTCTCCTCCTTCTAACTGGGTGAAGGAAGAACTACTAGCTCTATCTATTGCACATAAAAAACGTCACTAAGCTCCTGTTAAGAGACTTCTTCTATGGCTTACTTTGATCATTCTGCGAGAACAAGTCCAAGTAAAGCAACTTAAGGAAAATTTTATTGGGCTTGTAATCTGAAAGTACAGCCTGTCATTGCAGGGAAGATATGGCCAAAACAGCATCAGGCAACTGGTCGTCTAATCAGGAAGCAAAAAGCAATGAATCCTCAGTTCACATTCTCCTTTTTCTTTGGTTCATGCGCTATGCCTCCATCATTCATAGCAGAGTTTTCATCTCAGTTAAACCAACCTAGAGACTCTCTCACAGGCAGGTCTATGTAGTAAGAATTTTGGTTTCTTTAAAAACTCAGTTATGTTATATGACTATGGTTTTGTTTTAATCTCAGGTGTGGCTGCTTCAGATTGTCTCACGCTCTGGCAGGTAGCCTCCATTTGGAATTCTGGGGACTCTGGCCAGGGTATATAAATGTCAGACTGCTTAGAGGCTGCAGAGGCTGCTGCTCCGGCTTCCTGTTGCTGGGGTTTGGTAAGTGGTCATGAGCAAAGAGAGAAGAAGAAATTGGATATCTTGACAGCAAAGATCAACATTGCCTCAAGGAACTCCATGCTCCTAATCAGCAGGAAGTAGTCTAAGGACATCTACTTCTCTTCCCCCCTCTAACCTTATTTCTCCCTTACCTAGTGTTGGGGGGTTGGAAGGAATTGGGGTGGAGAAGGGTGGTAGGTAAAAGAACCCAATAAAGTAGCCCAAATCCAGAGTTATAAGCTTACAGGATTGTTCCCCAGGTGATTCTAAAGCCTATTAATTAAGCTGACAATAAATATTAACCACCATGCTTTCCCATGGTCATCTAATAAGTTGAAAGCCCCATTAGACTAGCCAGTCTTGGGGTTTTTGAGGCCAAGAGTTAACCTTATTATCCCCACGGCTCATATTTATAGGCGTGCCCCAATATTACTACCTAAGTGACCCAAATGAAACTGGAAGGGCTACACAAATAAATGAGATCATTGTTTTTTTTTTCCCCTTCCTGGAGCTACTTGTATAGAGGGACACAGGAGCACATTCACAGACAACCCCTTAGTAAGACAGAACAGAACACTATGAAATGAGGCAGGACATCATGGATGGAAATGGTTAAGTAAGAATGGAAAAGATCTGGTAATATAAATGTCTTTGTGTACAAGGACATCTCAAAAGCTAGCCTTTTGCTTGAGGCTTTGCAAACTTTATTTATTTTGTTCTCCCTCAAGCTCCAACACATTTCATCTTTCCCTTTAATTTGTGTCTGTCTTTCCTGAAACAGGCCATCCATCCCTCATGGTTCTTTCTAGTATTCTCTTTGCCACAAATATTCATTGTTAGGGATTTGAAAAGGGAGTGGAGGCTTAGATTATATGACTTCTAAGATTCCTTTGACTTCTGAGAGTGGAAGATTCCATGAGCAGAGTACTCAGATGTACAGAGAAACTCAATAGGCGACTGGAGAAAACAGAAAGGACTATTCTGTATACCTAGAAACTCACTTTAAAACCTTCACATTTGGTTTATTATTTTATATGCATCAGGTCTCAGGGTGGAGTCACCAACACCTTCCTCTTGGTTCTTAAACTGCATTTCAGTTTTAACCACTTGAGCAATCTCCAGATGTTGGTTAGACTCCTGTTAATAACAGTCTATTTTAGTTTCAAATCAAAATTTGATTCAAATCAAGGTCAAAGCTTCCAACTGTGAGTAAGAAATCCTTCCTTCAGTTTAAAAGCTGATTTTATGTACAGCAAAATGTCCTCACCCTCCTTCATCCATCGGGTCTCCATACTAGTCCCATAATCTTAAGGAATTAAATACTAGTCCAGGTCCCTATCCCAGGATTACGATGTAATTTTAGGCAAGTTGATAATGATTAGCTAATTCTAAACTATTATCTAAATCCAGTAATAGGATTAAAGATAGTTCAGACTTTCCAGCCATTAACCCCTAGCAGACCCCAAGGGCCAGGGGCTATTTCCATGGATTATTTTTTCATTTAAAATAGGACTGTCCCCATAAGGAACCAAGGGAAATGTAGCTACATTCAAGAAGGAGCAGACCTGGGAAGACTGGAAAGGGAACGTGATCGGGGTGTGTTACATGAAATTCCCAAATAATCAATAAAAATATTATGTTGGGAAAAAAGAAGGTGAATAGACAGTACACAGAAACTACTGATAAATCATGTATTTGATAAGGAGGTCCTAATTAGAACATATAAATTATTTTTATATCTTTATTCAACAATAAAGACATAGACACAAATAAAACATAGGCAAAAAGTCAGATTAGATATTTGTGCTCACTAGTTTTTATGTCAACTTTGTCTTGGATGAAGAAATTTTAACTGAGAAATTGCCTTCATAGGATTGGCCTGTAGGCAAGTCTAAAGGGAATTTTCTTGATTGGTGATTGATGTGTGTCACCTCTTGGCTGGTGGTCCTGGGAACTCTAACGAGGCAGACTTATAGCTGAGCAAGCCATGGGATGCAAACCAATAAGCCGTGTTCATCTGTGGCCCCTGCTTCAGTGCGTGCCTCCAGGTTCCCCTCTTGAGTGACTGTCCTAAGTTCTCTTAACACAGGAGTGGAGTGTGACTGGAGACTTATAAGCTGGGATAAACCCTTTCTTCTCCAAGTTGATTTTGGTGACGATGTTTTATTGGAGACATTTTTAAAAAGATATACAAGTAGCAAATAAACTGATGACAAATTTTAATAGCATTAGTCATTAGGAAAATGTTAGCCAAGACCACTATGAGCCCAAGCTTAGGGGTACACTCCTATAATCCTAACACTAAGAAGGCAGAGGCATGAACAAGTTGAGTTCAAGGTCAGGTTGGATTATCTAGATAGCTTAGGCAGTCTCAAAACGGGGAGAGGGGCAGTAATATAGCTCTGTGATTGAATACAAGCATGTATAAGGCCCCAGGTTCAATATCCAAGACAATGCATAAACACAAAAAACAAAGTCAAGTATCATTTCACTTATTAGGAAGGCTATTATTTTAAAAAGATAAATGTGCTGTTAAGATGTCAAGAAGTGGGAACTATTATATATTTCTAGTCGGATTATACAATATTGCTAACCATTTAAAAACAACTCTGATTCAAAATCTGATTCAAATCTGATTCAAAATCATCTGATTCAAAATGTTAAATATGGAATTATCACATGAATATATATCCTCCAGTAATGTTAAATATGGAATTATCACATGAATATATATCCTCCAGTATATATTCAAAAGAATAAAAATATGTCCATTCAAAAAATTATGCACAAATGCCCATAACAGCATTATTTGTCACAGCCAAAATATAGAAACAACTTAGGTATCCATGAGCTGATGAATGAAGAATGCTAATCTGCACATAATGGGGTATAACCGAGCAACAAAAAGTAATATGTTACATGTAATAACATGTATGCAACTTGAAAACACTTTGCTAAGAAAAGAAAACGGCTCCTTATCACATGATTCCTTTTATATGCAATATTCAGAGCAAATAAATCTCCCCCGAGGGTTGGGAACAGAGAAATGAACATATACTATCAATGAGTACAGAACTTTCTTTTTTGGTTGATGAAAGTGTTTTTTTTTTTTTCTCCCAGGAATTAGATGTGGTGACGTATGCCCAATTTTACCAGTCAAATAAAATCCACTAGATTTTTAGATATTAAATTTTTTTACTTAGTGTGTGTGTGTGTGTGTGTGTGTGTGTGTGTGTGTGTGTGTCCATGTGCACATGTGCCACAGTGCACTGTGGATATCAGAGGACAATCATTAGAAGAGAGTTCTTTCCATCTATCATGTAGTTTCCAGGGATATAACTCAGGTTGTTAGGCCTGACTGAAGCACCTGTTGAGTTATCTTGCAAGTAGTAGATTGTGTGTTTTAAATTAGTAAGTTCTGGGTAGGAATTAGATCTCAAGTGTTTTTTCTAAGTGTGAAAAAATAGCACTCTCTGTAAAAGGTGGAGGTCTGTGCTAAAAATTCCACAGAAACTGTTGCAAGCTTTGCCAGATGATAGAGATTCACATTCAGGTGTGTTTGGTTGAAATTTCTGGAGTACATTCTATGATAGGTTATGTGTATTCAAAAGGCAGAAACAAAAATAGATACTTCTAAGGCCAGGTAGATGGCTCAGCAGGTAAAAGCTCTTGCCCACGAAGCCTAATCCCCCCTAAGTCCAATTCCCCTATTCTACTTAGAAGTGAAAGTAGAAAACCAACTCCACAAAGTTGTCCTCTGGCCTCTCCACATGTGCCCTCAACAACAAGAAGAAAGCTGTTTCAGAGTTGTAATTACCATAAATAGAACTGCACATACCAAGACCTGTTCAATCCTATGGCTTTCAGACACTGGATTTTTTCTTCTATAAAAACATGTGGGGTGTTTTTTGTTTCATAGTTTGTTTTGTTTTTCCTTTTTTTTTTTAACCCATATTTGTGCATGCTGTGCCCTCCACTGAACCTAAGATCCAACTTAACTTCAAAGTGAAGTTTGGAGGCTTAACTTCTTTTTCATGAGATGTAGTACTTTCAAATACCTAAAACAGACTGAGTGAGAACTGAACAACTGAACAAGTGGGTAATTACAGCAATTTAACTCTTTAAGGAAATGGTTCTCAACCTTTCTAATGATGTGACTCATTGTGGTGACCCCTAACCATAATGTTATTTTCACTGCTACTTGATAATTGTATGAATTGTAATGTAAATATCTGTGTTTTCTGATGGTCTTCGGTGACCCCTGTGAAAAGTCCATTGAACCACCCAAGGGGTTGTGAGCCACAGGTTGAGAATCTGCTCTAAGGAGGAAAAAATTGCCCATCTTGGGCTTCTTATTTTCATATGAGTTTTTCACTGAAACAATGAAATGGCACAGCTACCCTCTAGTATCAGCTACTGCACAACAGAAAATGCTCACATAGGGCTGGCGAGATGGCTCAGCGGGTAAGAGCACTGACTGCTCTTCCGGAGGTCCTGAGTTCGGATCCCAGCAACCACATGGTGGCTCACAACCACCCATAATAAGACCAGATGCCCTCTTCTGGTGCATCTGAAGACAGCTGCAGTAAATTACGCCGGAGCAAGAGGGGCTGGAGCGAGCGGAGCAGGCAGAGGTCCTGAGAGCAACAGCAGCCACACACATGATAGCTCACAGCCATCTGTACAGCTACAGTGTACTCATACACATTAAAAGAAAAAAGAAAAAAAAAGTGCTCACATAAAGGGCCAGCTCTCAGAAGTTACACAAGTGTGCCCTTGTCCTCTCCCAAACAGACAAGGGTTTGGGATGCAAGGGAATGAGAGCAACATTGTCCTAAGAATGAACTTGAACCAGATATCATTTACTACAACAGGCAATTGGTAACAAATCTCCAACAGTAACAAATTACCTACAGCCCAAGACCAAACCAGTGCTATAGACCAAAGTGAAGCCACTGCAGATGAGAACTACTGGTATATAAGGAGGTCAAAGCAAATTTGTTTTTAAAAATAACCATAAATAG
>JADRCD010046421.1:1692-16041 GCA_019843815.1 Montemys delectorum | reverse complement strand
TATTTTATTTTATTTTATTTTGAGAATTCTTGCAAAGTTGTCCAGGCTGGCTTTGAACTTACACTGTAGCCTAATGAGAACTTTTAACAACCTCAAGCTTCAGCCTCCACAGTAGTTTGGATTAAAGGCCTGCACTAGCAAGTACCGAAGTGTGTGTGTGTGTGTGTGTGTGTGTGTGTGTGTGTGTGCGCGCGCGCGCGCGCGCGCGCGCGCACACATGTACCATTGTCATGTCATGCTTTCATTATCTCCACACTCCTTCTGTTTTCTCTGTCCCCCCTTTTCCTCCCACTGTCTCCTTTTCTTCCCCTAAATGATCCCTCTTCTACTTTTATGCCTTTGTGTTTTTCTTAATGTGGCTTATTTCCTTTGATATGATCCTCTCTGTTTTCACCCAATTCCTACAAATCACATGATTCTGTCCTTTATGGGTGGATAATTCCCTACTGCTTGTGTGTGTGCGTGTGTGTATGCATTTATGTTGTGTTTTCCTTGAAGGATATCTTTGTTAATTTCATAACTTCCCAGTTACCAACAATGCTAGGGAAAATGGCTCTGCCTGTATTTCAACTCTGGCAACTTTAATTACTTCTGATATAGCTGGGTCTTATGATAGTTCTATTTTTAGTTTTTTGAAGGACCTCTGTTATCCAACTGTTATCCAAAGTGCCTGCACTGATTTACATGCCCATTGACTCTGTTTAAGAGTTCCTTTTTTCTCATATCCTCACCGACATTTCTTGTTTATTTTCTTTTTTTCCTTTTTTTAAAGATTTGTTTATTTATTTTATGTATGTGAGTACACTGTAGCTGTACAGGTAGTGTGACCCTTCATGTGGTTGTTGGGAATTGAATTTTTAGGACCTCTGCTTACTCGGCCCTGCTCACTCAGGCCCAAAGATTTACGTATTATTATACATAAGTACACTGCAGCTGACTTCAGACGCACCAGAAGAGGGCGTCAGATCTCATTACAGGTGGTTGTGAGCCACCATGTGGTTGCTGGGATTTGAACTCAGGACCTTCGGAAGAGCAGTCAGTGCTCTTACCCGCTGAACCATCTCTCCAGCCTCCTCTTGTTTATTTTCTTAATGATAATCATTCTAACTGGAGTGATATAGATTCTTCATATAGTTTTTATTTGTATTTCCCAGATGGAAATAAATGTTCAAGTAAGTAGAAAATTGGAACTTCAGTGCAGTATTGGTAAGATTGTCAAATAATATGACTACTATGGAAAACACTGTGGACATTCCTCAGAAATTAAAAAATGAAGGGACTAAACCACCAACCAAAGAGTACACATGGTGGGACTAATAGCTCCAGCAGCATATGAATAGTAGAGGATGGCCTAGTCAGTCATCAATGAGAGGAGAGACCCTTGGTCCTGTGAAGGTTCTATGCCCCAGTGTAGGGGAATGCCAGGGCGAGGAAGCAGGAGAGGGTGGGGTGGTGAGCAGGGGGAGGAGGGAGGGGGGAGCGAACAGGGGTTGGTTTTTGTTTTTGATATTTTTTCAGAGGAGTAACCAGGAGAGGAAATATCATTTGAAATGTAAATAAAGAAAATGTCTAATAAAAAAGAAAAAGAAAAAAATGAAGCTGCCATAATCGAGTAGTTCTGCTTCCTGTTATATATCTTAAAAATTGAAAGTAAGAGCTCAAATATTTTTTTACACCTAACACCAAAGCAGCATATTAACGGTAGCAAAGAGATTGAAACTATCCAGAAGTCTCTCATCAATGGGTGAATAGTTAAATAAATTCGATGTATGTTTGTAGTGGGTAACTAAGGAAAGAAATCCCATCACATGCTATATAACATGGATAGGCCAGAGAACATCATGCTAAGTGAAGTAGGTTAGTCACAAAGGGACAAATACCATACAATTCCATTTATATATGGTATGTGAAGTTGGCAAATTAATAGAACCAGAAAATAAAGCTGAAGAGGAAAAGGGGAGTTGTTTGGCTCTGGAGTTTTAGCTTTGCATGATAAAATATTGTGGAGATCTTTTATACAACAATTTGATTATCATTTACACATCTAAAGAATATACCTGAAAATTAAGATGGAAATTTTTGTGCTTTTTATCACAAGTTAAATAAAATATAAAAAATGGAGGGTAAGTATATGAGACATGTTTGATAATTAATATTATCAAATAATAATTAATATTTGGTAATATTGATAATTAAATTGCTAATGACCTGGGTTTGATTCCCAGCATGTACATGGCAGCTCACAACCATCTATAACTCCACACCCAGAGGATCCAACCTCTCTTCTGGTATCTGTGGTGAGTTCTTGCACATGGTGCACAGGCATGCATGTAGACAAAACACCTATACATATAAATAAAGGTTTTTTTTCCATAATGAGAAATTAGCCACCATCACACTACTCTGTCTTCTGGATGTAGCTCTGTGGCCTTTGCTGCCCTCAAATGTGTGATGTTCTCGCCCCTATGTCCACATGCTAAATTACAGAGTAGAGCCCTTCATACCTGGCTTGAAAAATACTCTCCCCTATGGTAGGCAAATACCATAAATTCTAGCCCAAGCCCTTGTCATAGTGTTGATTTTTGATGGTCTCATTATGCTTCCCATGGGTTTTTTGTTTGTTTGTTTTCTGTTTTTTTGTTTTTGTTTTTGTTTTTGAGACAGGGTTTCTCTGTATAGTCCTGGCTGTTCTGGAACTCACTCTGTAGACCATGCTGGCCTCCAACTCAGAAATCCACCTGCCTCTGCCTCCCAAGTGCTGGGATTAAAGGTGTACACCACCACCGCCCTATGCTTCCCATGTTAACCATAAACTTTCTCTATAGCCCAAGCTGGTCTTGAACTTGTGATCCTCCTGCCTCAGCTCCTATCTAAATGGTTTGTGCCACCAGGCCAGGTAACCTCTTGAAGTGAGGTTTGAGGAGCTTCTTGGCCTCTGTGAATACAGCTAAGTTTGAAGCCAGGCTCTACTTTAAAACTTAAAGTATCACTCATATATCATAAAATTCACCATTTTGAAGTGTGTGAGTTGGTATATTCCCAATTGTGCAACTATTACTATATTCTAAATCACTTTGGACCTCTAAAGGAAACCCAGCACCCATTTGCAGCCACTGTTAACCTTTTTCCCTAGTTCCAGTCAATTATTTTTTCCAGCTCAATAGGTTTATCTATTCAGGAGATTTCATATACTATTTGGCTTTTGTGTCTGGCTTGTTTCCCTTGCATAGTGTTTTAATCCTTTTTGTGGGAGTTGTTGTTTTATATTTGGAGACAATGTCTTAATACCTTACCCAGGCTCACATACATTTTAGTATGCATCCATGCTTTATTCCATTTTGTGGCTGAATGTGTCCCTTGTATAGTTTTATATCACTACACCACACTTTTATTGTTAATTCATTGTTGGATATTTAAGGTGTTATTTCTTTATGACTATTCTGAATATTCTATTATGACTATTCATGTATCTTTTTGATACAATCATAGATTTTCAAATCTTTTTCTCATAATTTACTTTTTATTCATTATATCCCATTTGCAGCCCTTCCCTCTTCCCCTCCCAGTCCTGCCCTTACAAATCCCCTCCCCCATTATTCCCTCATCTTCTCAGAGAAGGGAAGCTGAACATCTTTCAACGCCCTATTTTAATTCTTTTGAGTTATGTCTTGCAATAAATTTACTAGATCATGAGATAATTGTTTAGTCATTTGAGGACCTCTTGGACTCTTCCATAGTGGCTGCACCAGCTTACATTTCTTGTCTGTCTGTTGCTATTGTTTGTTTCTTCTGTTTAATTTTATTTTCTTTTGAGAT
The DNA here is from genome assembly GCA_019843815.1 of Montemys delectorum. Lineage (NCBI taxonomy): Eukaryota > Metazoa > Chordata > Mammalia > Rodentia > Muridae > Montemys > Montemys delectorum. Next base: position 12,225 of record JADRCD010046421.1, on the reverse strand, counting down.
AAGATATCAGGTAGCCCAGGCTAGCCTCAAATTTAGCATGTAGCTGAGGCTGTCCTTTAACTCCAGATTATCCCCAAATGCCTAGATTATATGTTTTAATGGTTGACTTTTTTTTTGGTCGTACTACATAGTCTAGGTTGGCCTTGAACTCTGCTCTAGCCTCTTGAGTACTGGTATTACAACTATGTGCTACCATACTCAGCTTGAGGATTCCAGTTTGTCTACTTTCTTGCCAACACTCATTTTTCAAATTACAGTTATCTAGTGGGAGCTAACTCACTTCTCAGTATGATTTTGATTGGCAGAAAGTAGGTATCTGTAGGTTCCCAACTCCAGTTGGATCATCTGCAGCACAGCCTTTACAGCTAAGGCTCAGGAAACACCATGGAAAAGGGGCAGAAAGATGGTAAGACCCAGATGACCAGGATACCTGATATTAGAGTATCTTTTTCAACATGAGAGAAGTTGCACTTGTGAGACCTCAACAATGTGGTTTTTTAAACAGGACCCGAATAATGGCAATACCAGTCAACATGTCAATGTGGATGGCAAAGTTTCACAGGGCCCTGCCTTAGATGAAGAGCGGAAAGTAATTAATAGGTGCTGAGAAAGAGAGGTTTAGTCTTCTCCAGAGATGAGTTTATAGTTTCTCTAATCCCAAGTGATCTACCCTAAACACAGATGGTCAATACTAAATATTCTTAAAAGATGTGAGAGACAAAAAGAGAGAGAGGGAAAGAGGGAAGTAGTGGGGCATAGTAGATAGAGAATTTGGGACTATCAACTATTTTCAAATACTCTATTGGAGATCTCAGAACACAGCCCAACAAATGAGTAAGGATTACTGTAATAAGCTGGGTTCAGTACACTGCCTTTAGAGGCAAGTCGATCTCTCAGTTTGAGGCCAGCCTGATCTACAAAGTAAGTTCCAGGACACCCAAACTCACAGAAAATCCCTGTCTTGGAAAAAATAGTTTGGCAAGGCCTTAAGTAGACAGATTGGAACACCAACCCAGCCACAAAACCTTTGGGCTACAATTTTTCCTGCCTGTAGAGTGTTCTAGGACAGGAGTCCTTCGCAGGAGGGGAAGGAAGGATCAGAGGAACTAGAGAGATCAGGGACACCACAAGAACAAGAGCCACAGAATTAACTTGACCCCAGTACTAAAGTGGGATCACAGATATTATGGGTCTTACTTAGGTCCTCTGTTTATAAGTTATAATTGTGTAGCTTGGTGTTCTTGTGGGATTCCTAACAGTGGGAGCCAGGGCTGTCTCTGACTCTTTTGCCTGCTTGTGGGATCCTTTCCCTCCTACTGGGTTGCCTCCTTCAGCCTTGACATGAGAATATGTGCCTGGCCTTATTGTAGCTTGTTATGTTGTATTTAGTTGATGTCACTGGGAGGCCTGCTTTTTTCTGAAGGAAGGTCAAGGGGAGTTGGATTTCGAAGAGGAGATAGGGGTAGAAGAGACTAGTGGGGAAGAGGTGGAGTTAAAATTGCAGTTGGGATGTAATATATGAGAGAAGAATAAAAAAAATTCACTTTCATAAAGGTGACTAAGTAAAATAGAAATTTCTCTTGAAGTATTTGTAGAGGTTTGGGAACATAATACAAAAGGACTAAGTTATGTGAATTTTATGACATAAAATTCAGCTTCATTGTAAAATATAATTGTTTTGAAATAAAAGGTTGCTGTAATAATATCTCATGATGTTATTCAAAGTTTAGTATTTAGGAGATAGATAGGTTTGAAACAGGGCTTAGAGCATAGTACATAAATAATAATTAGCATTGCTTTGCTACCTGAGATGTAATCTAGGCATGCATCTGCTTTAGAAGTCAGATGCCGAGCTAATGGTGCTTGGTGGCCAGTACTGCTTTCTTTTTTTTTTTTTTTATAACCTTGATAGGCCTTTCTTAAGTATTCTATGCCACTTGTTTCATGTGGTTAGACCTTAGAAAGAAGTAAGATAGAACCTGTAATGGGCTGGAGAAATAGCTCAATATTGAACACTGTCTGCTCTTTCAGAAAACCCTGCTTTGAGTCCCATAACCCATATGGTGGCCAACAACCATCTGTTCCACAGCACCTATTGCCCTCTTTTGGCCTCCAACAGTCATAAACACAATTGGTGGACAGATAGACATGGCAAGCAAAACACTCATGTACATAAAGTAAGAATACAACATGATAGAACCAGTGGTTTTTGAAAATTGGACATGATGGCGTTTTCAAATTGATTCTGTGCCTATCTGGTCTGTCTTGATCTTGTAAGACTGAAGAAGCTATGTGTATGTGGGGGTGGGGATGAGTAAAGAAAGGTGCTTGCCACTAAACCTGATGATCTCTGATTGTAGTCTCTTAGACTCAGTGAGTCGAAAGAGAAAAGCAACTCCTGCAAGTTGTCATAGAACTTGCACACACATGCTGAAGGATGTCCACCCCAAATAAATACATTAATGGAAGTAAATAACAGAAAATGTAGGAAGAATGAAGGTGGGAGAATCACCAAGGAATTTGTCTAAGAAGAAACAGGCCTATGGCAATATCTGGAACATTACAAAAGCACTAAGGTTAAAATATTTTAGGCAGAGAAACTACGTGTTTAAGCTCACTTAAACACTTAGTGCAAGGGTCATCTTGGAAACAGGTTGGCATGGAGTCTTGGGGCATTGTGGGAAAGACTTGTGAATTTTTTTTTTAAATTCTGGTGTTTCCCTTTATTCTACTGCAGAATGTGTAGTGAAAATGTCCTGTGCTCGGAAGTTTGAGTCTTTTGTTGTAATCCTGGTTCTGTTGCAAGTTAGTTAGGTAGTCATTTCTCAGCATGTATCCTCTCTAGATCTTAGTTGCCTGTGAAGTAAAGTGAGTAAGTGGATTAATTTAGTAGTTCTTAAGGTGGAAAATATATTGAAAATACAAGTGTTTGGATCATAGGAATTGTTATAGTACACCAGAGTTGAAGGACATTAAGAGAGGTTGGTTTGTTTGTTTGCTTTTTTCAAGACAGGGTTTCTCTGTGTAGTGCTGGCTATCTTGGAACTCACCTTGTAGCCCAGGCTGGCCTGCCTGTGCCTCCCTTCTGAGTGCTGGCATTACAGGTGTATGCCACTGCTGCTGTTGCCGCCACTGCCACCACCACCATCATCACCACTGGGCTGAATGTTTCTGGTTTTGTTTTTAATTCTCTTAAGTGATTGTCATTTATATTCCTAGAGTTTGAAGATCCACCAGATTAAAGATCATTAGTACTGCTATATCTGACTGTGCAGAAAAATCCAACTTTGATGCCTACTTGGACAACTAGTGAGACCCTGTCTCAAAAATTTTAAAAGGTCTGTCATTCACCTATCATATCCATACAGAAAATCTTTAGTTATTCACCTGGTAAGATGACATGAAACTACAGCCCTAGTTACTCAGGAAACAGAGAGAGGAAGATCACTTGAGCCAATGACTTTGAGACCAGCCTTGGCAATACAGCAACATATCTTTCCTCCCTGTCCTTCCCCCCTCCCCGCCCCAATAATCACAAGTCCTTGGCTTTCTGGGGTTGAAATCCTTGGACTATGGTATAATCAGCTTCAGCCAGGCTGGAAGTTGTGTCATAGAGCACAGATGTTAGTGACAGTCTGACCCAGGTTGCTGTTTTCTAGGTCTTTGGCTCTGAGCATGATACATCTATCTTCTTAGTCTGAAGTTCCTCATCTATATGATTGAATTTATAATGCCTGCCTAATCAGGTTGTAATGATGCAAGAGGTTAGATCATATTTTTGTGCTCACCTGGCACAAGATTGATGGATGAACTAGCAACTTGTATGATAGGTATGCTGGAGGAACTATCATAAGAGGACAGCATACAACAATTCTCTTACTCTGGCACATCTGGAGTTAATTGTGTCTGTAGGTATAAATATGCTATAATACTTTTTGCTAACTTCGCTCTGCTTTCTGCTTATCAGTGCTTTTGCCCTTATGTGACCTTATCTGTGATATGAGTATCAACAGTGATTAAATTCTTTCTATATCCTACTAAAAGTATAATGTATTGAAGCTCCCATTAGACTTTAGAAAATTATTGTTTCTTTGGACCGTAAATGGAAGATAGATCATAGATGATGCATGCCTTTAATGTGAGGACTCAGGAGGCAGAGGCAGGCAGATTTCTAGAGGTTAAGGCTAACCTGATCCACGTAGTGAGTTCTAGGACAGCCAGGACTATATAGCAAGATCCTGTGTCAAAACATCAGCAGCAACTACAAAAACAAGCATATAGGTCGATTGAGTTAAAAAACATCAAAATCTATAGACTACAGAACCAAAGTCTAGGCTTTGTTCTTTCTTTTGGAGATAAATAGCCTCTTAATATTTTTAAGTCTAAATGAATTAATGCATATAAAGTACAGAGATACATTGCTTTGCACATAGTACGGAGTCAGGATCTGTTAGTCACTGTCATTAATATTACGGTGCATCAGGTGTAATGGTAGAGCCAGAAATGCTGAGATAAAGTTATCTGTAGTCAAAGAACTTAGTCTGGTGGAGCCAGTATACAAATAACTTTGCTATGCTCCAAATATACCAAATAGAACATATGTAGCAAGGGTACTTAATAGTCCGTCTCTGTTTCAATAAAAATAGAGTGCTGTTAGGAGAGTGCTTGGTGCAGCGGTGGTACATATTCTGGAAGTAGTTCAGCTTAAGTTATATCTTGTGTCACTCATAGGACTTTGAGGTTAGCCAACCTTTTATAACTTAGCTTCTCTCTTTTTAAAATGAGGTAAAGTTTTTGACCCTCGTCAATGAGAAATAACCTCTGTGGGTTCCCTCTGGGAAACCCTGTTAGAAACTTCCCTTTTGGAAGTATCCTCTCCTTCCGAAAAGATGGGGGGAGGAACACCAAAAACTGTGAAAGGGAGGTGGTGGTATGTTGGACCTGGGTTCAGTTTCTTCCACCTACTTCAAGCAGTTAACAACTGTTTGTAACTCCAGTTCCAGGGCATCGAGTGACCTCTGACTTCCATGGGCACCTCCATGAACTGGTACATACACATTCAGCATACACATAAAATAAATAAATAAATGTTTTAAAAATTGATAGATGAACTAAGATTTCTATTTTCACCTCTGAGTACCTTCATTTATATATACCTTGCCATGATTGTTCTGGTAAGATTATAAAAGTGGAATGTGCACAGCTCATAGCTACTTAGCAGTAAGTGATTTTAGTGTTTTTTCTTATGAAAATCTCTGTTATGGTTTCAAAGAAACACTTAAGTAATGTATAGTGTATTGATTTCATGACTTCAAGGTTGGGCAGTTAGTAACCACATGTACAGGCATAATCATGTTCTAAGCTGATATATAGTTGGCTTGTTTTGTTCTCTTTGGCCACAGATAATCTTAAATTTTATCTTTATAAATTAGGTGCTAACCTTCCTGATTTCCAATTTTATTAGATATATACATATAGTTAGATCAATTTCTGTGTCATGACAGATTCTCTTTTTTTCTCTCCTAGGTCTTTCAGAGCCTTGAAGACCACCATTTGGAAGTGGTGGCTTTTTTCAGAGAGAATGGCTTTCACGGCCTTCTTGCTCACGACTCTGAGTATGCGCTCTACAATATTCCATCTTACTACAGTTCCCATGCACTGAAGCTGAGCTGGAACGGCAAGAACCTTACAACCAACCAGTTCCTCATGCAGGAAGTGGCCAAGCAGCTGGGTTTGAAGCGAATGAATTTTCCCATATTCGCTGCTCTGCTTGGTAGGTAGTCAAAAACAGAGATTCGGTGGTCAGTGGAGGTTTTTCTTGTATTGATAAGATAGGCGGACTGGAGGGATCTAGCCTGGCAATGCTGGGTTTGCCTTTTTAGAGTCCTCATGCTGTTTGGGATGTAGCTCAGTGGGTAGTATATATATTTGTAATGCATGTGGCCTGTGTTCAATTCTATAACTGCATATTGTGAGTATGGTATAACATACCTATAATTCTAGCACTCAGGAGGTAGCAACAGAAGGATCAGGAGTTTAAGACCACCCTTGGCTACTTAGTCAAGGCCAGCCTGAGCTATGTGATAAAGACTCTGTCTCAAAAACAAACAAACAAACAAAATGTTCTCACACCATAAAAGGCTGTGGAAAAATAGTAGGTACTTGATGTCCACTGAAAAGCTCAGTATGTTATAAACATACTAATTTGTGATGAGAATAGAAACATAAAAATGTAAGTCAGGAATATAAGAACATCTTATGAACTGTTCCAGAACGTTATCTTAATTCTTATAGTACATTGCTTTTGTTATATTCTAGAACGTAGACGCAGACTCTTATGTTTCACTAGTCCTAGATAGCATTGCTTCTCCACTTGGGCTGCTGGCATTTCTTTCTAAAAATATGGATTTAAACCAGGAAGATAATATGGACTATGTTTTTCTCTGGTTTTTTTTTTGTTGTTGTTATTTATTAGGAAACTTTCTGAACAACATTCTTCAAAATTGCATTTTCAGGGAAAACTCGAGGTAGCACTTGCTCTCACATGTACCTATCCATTCTTCCATCCACCCAAGTACCTTTTTTTCTTTTCTTTTTTCCTTGTTTTTGAGCAGGGCATCACTGTATTGCTTAGGCTGGCTTCATTCATAAGATCCTCTTGCGTTAACCTTCCTAGTTCTGGGCTTGCAGGCATGCATCATTACACCCAACTTTCAGGCTTTCTGTTAAAAATGCATTTCAAAGTAAATTATAGAATTAATGATATTTTGAATTGATTTTCCAACTGTTGACAGCAGGAACATAAATAGGCTACCCTTATGACCTCTGCCCTAAAAGCCCAAAGGACATTATTTTGGGTAATCTAATTGAATCAGCCCAAGTTTTAGAATTAGATTTTGTGCAAATCACTGAAGTCATGCTTCCCTGGATTCAATTTCGTCATCTCAGAAATGGAAATGTTATTGTCCCGTGGTGTTATTCATGAGGTGAAGTGATGTGAGATATGTAAAGTGCCTTGCACTTTTCAGTACTTTACTATTATAACATAAAGGCAGTCTAACTATGTTATAGTTATCAATTACTTATGGTAATGACTAGTACCGTGTGTTTGGGGGTCAGATACTCCTAACTTTTTGTTCTTGGCTTGATCATTGTAAAGGAGATACTTGTAACACACAAGGTACAGAGTAGGAAATCAGCATGTAAAAAGTTACTATAGTCAATTATTACATTAAGAATATAGGCCCACTGGGTATTATGGTGCATGCCTTTTATCTCAGCACTTGGGAATCAGAGGCAGATGGATCTCTGTGAGTTTGTGTCTGGAGCAGTCTACAGAGTGAGTTTCAGGCTAGCCAGAGGCTACTTAGTGAGATTCTGTCTCAAAAACAAAATATAAAGAACACAAGCCCATGTTTCATTCAGCTACTTCCTCTCCCAGGAGGATCTCCTTTATGACCTAAAAGATCTATGCACACATTTGTATAGTAAATAAATGAAATGTGTTTTATAGGTAACCACATTCTACCAGATGAAGACTTGGCTGCTTTTCACTGGAGCCTTTTGGGACCAGAACATCCTCTTGCATCACTTAAGGTAATGTGCTTTATTTTGTCCCTGTATAATTAGGAGACATCAAGTTTTGATTGAACTTTGATGAAGTAGAATAGAAGACTTTTTTGTTTGTTTTCTAGGTTACATTTTAATTATAGCACTTTTCCCTTCCCTTTCCTCCCTCTGAACCCTCTTATATATCCTTTCTGCTCTCCTTCAAGTTTATGGTCCCACCTTTAAAAATCAATTGTTATTGCATGCATACATGTATTTGTATATACATATATTTTTCTATATATAACCTGATGACTCCATAAATGTTACTTGTATATATGTTTCCAGGGCTGATGGTTTGGCACTAGACAACCAATTGGTATATTTTCCCTGGAGAAGGCCACCTCTCTCATTCCCAGCTTTTGGAAGTACTTGCCTGTAGTTCTTTGTGTAGGATTGAGTCCTCATGGGATTTTCTCCATGCAGTTTGGCATGTTCATTGGTACCCTCTCTTATTAGATTTTAAATATTTCACACACAATACTTACCTGGCAGTGGAGATACCACAATCAAGAAGGTGGTTTTCACAGGGCAAGGCTCTTCTGTTGCACTTGGGATATGCTGACTCCTGTGATATTCCAAAATGTAGGAAACTTGACTGCATAATTCATGGTAGTGTGGGACTATGCTCATAGTTTCCCCTTAAAATAAAGGAAACCTATATTTTACATGCAGATAAAAATTAGTTCTGATAATAACCCATAACTTAAGAAATCATACGAATTGGCAAAGAAAAATAGTAATACCTCAGTAGCAAAAAAATTTATGAAGAACAGAAACATAAAATTGACAAAAGTAGAAATGCAGTTGCTAATCATCTGACTACATGCCCAATCTCACTAAAGATCAGACATGTACGTTAAATGAGTGATATGATCATTTTTGTTAATTGCTTAGCAGATATTAAAAAATAAGTTTACTGCTATGAAGCCTGAAGAACTGACACCAGTTGGCACTTGTCAACTGGTGATATTAGTCTCCCATTTTTCCATGTCTAGAAAATTATTTTATACCTTCTATTTCCTTTAGACTCTAATACGTTCTCCTTATTGGCTCACCCACTTTGCGTGATCTCACTTCTTATGTCACTGAGCAAATGGAAGCAACAGGGAGAGAATTTCTGGGAACTTCCATTTCCTCTTTACCTGCCCCACTTTAATCTATGTTTCTGGGTTAAGCCAGTATCTGATGACCATGACTTGCCCATATCCCATCTAAGGGAAGCTCTTCCATTTATAAAGGTCCTATTCACTCTTGCCAGCTTAAGGGTATCAGTTCAGCAGTTTTCCTTTCTCTGGCATCATTCCATTCTCTCTATCTCTCTCTTCATTGGCCATTTCCTATTTGATATATAAGCATGATCCTTTAAAAAGTTTTTATTTGTATATTTTTTCAATTGAAATTTATTTATCTTATATGCATGGGTGTTTCATCTGCATGTATGTCTGTGTACTGCATACATGCATAGTGCCTGCAGGAGCCAGAAGACAGCATTGGATCCCTTGGGACTGGAGTTATATATGTTTTTGAACTTCCATGTGGGTGGTGGAGATTAGACCTAGGTCCTCTAGAAGAGCAGCTGGTGCTCTTAAACCCTGAGCCATCTCTCTATGAGCTATTGGTCTAACTCCAATCTTTTTTTTTTTTTTAAGTTGGAGACAGTGCCTGATGCCAACTAGCCTAGAACTCAAAATCAATCCCTCTCTCCCTCCGGAGTACTAAATTATAAGCACATGTTACTATAGATGGCTGTGCATGATTCAGGTTTACAAATAAAATAAAAATTGTATGTGTGTGTGTGTGTGTGTGTGTGTGTGTGTGTGTATTCCTAGCACTGGAATAAAAGGTGTATGCTGCCACGTCTGACTTTTTATATGAATAAGTATGAGGGATCAGAACCCAGGTTTTGTGTTTGTACAGCAGACATTTGCCAATTAAACATCTGTCTAGCCCCAAACTCACTCTTGGCTGCTTACTATTTTTCTTCTTATAGTAAAGAATCATCTAGGAGCTAGGCGTGGAAGATGGTACCATTGATAAAGGACCTCCTGCATAAACATAAGATTGAGACTTTGATCTCCAGACATGAAAAAGGAGGCAAAACAAAAAAACCAAAGATGATGGCACATGCTTATAATCCTAGCCTTGTAATCCCAGGCAGATTCCTGGGGCTCTCAGGCCAGCCAACCTAGCTTAACTGGTGAGCCCCAGGTCCTAATCAGATCCCTTGTCTCAAAATTCAAAGTGGATGATGAACAGTATTGACTCCCCCACTCCCAGCACATCATACACAAGAGAGAGAAATACAGTGAGAGTGCAAGCAAGCAGATGAGCAAGCAAATGAGAGAGGGAGAGAGGAAGAGAGAGAAAGAAAGAGAAAGAGGCAGATAGACGACTGTACTTGAGCTGTTTACTATCCTCCTGCCTCTATGATCTGATTTGCTGAGATTGCCTTTGAAAAAGTTACCAGTAAACCCAGTGACCTTTGATAGAAAGGTAATAAGAGATAGGATATGAGCTATACCAATAGCAAGAGCATACCTAAGTATCTTTCATTTTTATACCACCTTCTTTTCTAGGAAACGTAAACATCCTTCTCTGTTTCTCTCCTAAGAGGAGCCATTGATCCCATTTAGGACTTACTGGAATCATCTTAGATAATCACCCATTTTATGATCCTTACTGTAACCATGTTATGGCCCATATAAGATTATTACGATCTTAGCTAGGATGATGGCTAATATTACATGTCAAGTTGTCCATATCATGTGATACCTAGCTGGCTGATTAAGCATCATCTTGGAGATTACATGTGAGACTATCTCCAGTGGATAGTAATATTTGCATTGATGGAATGAGTAAAAAGATATAGATCAGGGAGAGAGAGAGAGAGAGAGAGAGAGAGAGAGAGAGAGAGAGAGAGAG
>JADRCD010046409.1:21053-35030 GCA_019843815.1 Montemys delectorum | reverse complement strand
GTGTGTGTGTGTGTGTGTGTGTGTGTGTCACACAACAAGACATTTACTTTAATGCACTAGACAAAGTGTTAGATTTTAAATGAAAGAAAGCAGAGTCCAAAGCCAACTTGGTTATCATCTGGAGAACACTATGCACTTCTGGAAAATACTGCCCTCTGGCAGGGACATTTCCATTGGATAATTTCAGAGCTGGATGCACAATTAACATGTTACAAAAACAGTACAAAACAAAAAACCCAACTGGTTTTCTCCACTAGTTAGGCTTTTAAGAGGTTTTTGCAGCTTATAGTTGTTTCAGACCATTGGCTTGATTTACTTGTCTTGACACAGCATGCATCACCCATTCTAACATTCTCCAAGATTGGAGGTTTTATGTGCTACAGTCAGCAAAGCATATGTTTAATTTTGGTAAGGTACTATTTTTTCTTGGTAGGTGTATAAAATAGCAGTGCACCTTTGGTCTGTCACTTAAGTGAATAAACAAGGTAGTTGTACAGCATTCCAGGCACTTGCTACAGTATAGTCTATTTACTCACAGGAAATCCCTCCTTATGAAACCAAGGGAGTGATGAGAGCCAGCTTTTCCTCCAGAGAAGCAGATAATCACACAGCCTTCATAAGGATAAAGACAAATGCGTCAGACAGCACCGAGTTCATCATTCTCCCGGTTGAGGTTGAAGTTACAACAGGTCAGTGAGAGCTGAATGAATGCGGGTTTGTTCTGTTTTCAGAACAAACGTCCTGTCCTGGCTGAGAGTGATCATTGTACACCGTTCTTTTTTCCCAGCTCCTGGAATCTATTCCTCAACTGAAATGTTAGATTTTGGAACACTTCGAACTCAAGGTAAAGTAACAAAAGCCTTTATGGGTCTGACTTAGTTACTATTCTGTTGCCATGAAGGGACACCATGGCCAAGGCAACTTATAAAAGAAAGCATTTAATATGGGGACAGGAGGAGTTGCTTAGAATTGTAAAGGTTAACCCATGAACACCATCATGGGGAACTTGGCAGCAGGCAGGCACAGTGCTTGAGCAGTAGCTGGGGGGACACGTGATCTGGAGGCAGGAAGAGCCTACCCTGACAACAAGGCCACACCTCCTAATCCTTCAGAATAGCTCTACCTCTAGGGACATTCAGATGTATGAGCCTGTGGGGGCCATTTTCATTCAGACCACCATGAGCTCTAAAATAATCCAACTGGGATTCAGTTCTGATGGATGTACTTGTAACTAAGCTTTGAAAGTTATTTCTCAGTAGGTCGTGTGATTTTGTAGAAAGTTTTTGAGAAATCTTCCTCCCAGGTGAGAAAATAGGTTGAGATAACTTGAATCTTCAGGTAGAAAACTGAGGCAGAAAATAGTTTTTTAATCCAGTTCCTCACACATTCAACTGTGAGAATATTTTTATTTATCCTAAGTAGTCAAAGAATTCTAATTATAAAATTATAAACAACCAAGCTAAGATTATTATTATTATTAAGGAAAAAGTACAACATTTGAGATTGATTTGAACAATTGGTAATTAAGACTTACTTGTCCAGGATTAGTGACCATATTTTTGAAATTTGATTTGCTTTTAATAAGCTCATTTTGCATGGTATCTGATGAGGTAAAGATTCTAATTTGCTGTAAACCACACCTTTTACAGAAACACTTCTTTTCTTCCATTTCAACAGATCTGCCAAAGGTTTTAAATCTTCATTTACTAAATTCAGGAACAAAGGATGTACCTATAACAGTAAGTTTTTGAGTGCCGACACACACATACACACTCACACTGTGTGTACATACACGTGTGTGCGCATTTGTGTGATTTAACAGCAGGGATATGTCCTTGCTCTGTATCGTGGTGGCCTGTAGACTCTTGGTTGTGTGTAAGATATGAGAATCCTGGTCTTCATTCATCCTTTTACTCGTTCATTTAATAACTGTAAACGCCAGCTGTGCACTAGACTGGGCCCTGAAGGTGGAGCAGACTGCCCAAGCCCCCTTTACCACTGAGCTCACTTCGAACCCAGGCTTCTTTGGGTCCATCTAAGTGCGGTAAAGAAAGGATTAGCTCACTTACACGTTATAGACGAACACTGTGGCTACTTTGACCCAAGCGTAGAAGATGAGAGAGACCAGCCAGTGCTGTCATTGTGCTCAGTCAGAGAGGTCACAGGGGCATAGACCTCTCTCTTACATTCATTGAAAACTGAGTTTTCTGAGACCCAAGGTTTGCTTTGCTTTGCTTTCTGTTTATTTCAGCATTTCTTTCACTTATTATAACAAGATTAGAGCCTGGGATGTCTTTAGAGAGTCACTTTCCTCTAGTTAGGCCATGCTGAATGATGTTGGTGTGTGTTTTGTCTCTTCTGAGAGCTGATTCTCTCTTTAAACACTGTGGTCTTCCCAGTGCGTGTTAGCAGTGCAGGGAGCTCCAGGTGTGATCCCTGGCTGTGCACAGGCCCTCCTGTCCGTCATGTAACTGAGAAAACAGCCTTCCTGACGTTGTGAAGACCCTTGTGCCTCAGATTTCTTCAAAGGAAGGTTACATGAGCTTCCCGTGGTAGTTGATGAGTAGGAACCATTTGTATCCGCTCAGTATTTGCTCTAGTGAATTTATGCACAAAATATCCAGGTGCTGTGTACTAACAGGTTTTTCCCTTGCTTGTTGACATGTTCCTATGACTGCTCAATATGTCTTGGAATCTTTTTGGAAAAAAAAACAAAAACAAAAAACAAAAACCAGGGTCTCACTATAAAGCTCTGGCTGGCCTGTAACTCACTATGTAGACCAGGTGGCTTTGAACCCACAGAGATCTACCTCAGCCTCCCAAGTGCTGGGATTAAAGGCATACACCACCACACCTGACTTAATTACTAAGTGGTAGTGTGACCTGAATATCATGAGAAAAGACTAAAAATGTATTAAGAATAGCTGGAAGCTGCCTTTCCTGAGAATCTTGCCGGAATTTCTCACTTCTTAATCATCTTTGAATAAGCAGTAGTTAGTAACTAATACTGAAGTGGCCAGTATAAACAAGTTCATTACAAGGCAATGGCTTTGTATTATTTTTCATCTTAAATTACCAGAATGAACTTATGGGTTTTTTTTGTTTGTTTGGGTTTTGGTTTGGTTTGGTTTGTTGTTATTTCCATAGACAAATGAGTCCCCCGTTACCACCCCCCCACACACACCACCCCACCCCACCCCCGCTGCTCACTCAGGTTTATTTTTAATGAGTACTTGTGTAAAGTGACTCATCAACTTTATATTTGTTTACTATTAGTGCAGTATGTTTTGAGGTGATAACTCTAAATGTAAATTTTTTCTCCCATTTGGAAATGCTTTAAAGTATTGCATTTGAAGTGAGAGAATCATTTTTTTTTTTTTTTCAACATGTATTTTAAGATCTTCCTGCTTATAACAACTGTATCTCAGCAAAAAACTTGACTTGTTCTTTCTGGTACTACTTTGCACAGGCTGCTACCACACAGAGCGTGTCACAGGAGTTCCTCAGGAACTGCTGCATATGTGAGCATGTCCGGACATGGCTGTTCTTCCATTGTTGCCGTCTCACACACAGTAGCCAGTGAAGGCGGGAGCTGTGCGTGAAAGCCCTTTGAGGCCTCAGCTCACAAGGCCAGCTCTCTAGCAAACAGATACAGTCACTGGCCTCGGTAGACAGATAATACCCTAGAAAATACGTCCTCTGGTCTCTCAGGATGTTCTTAGAGGCGCGGAACGTGAGCAGGCTCCTGCTGCACCCTGCTAAACTGCCACATGCGCTCCACTGCTTCCCTTGCTCATGTGGTAAAGTCCTGTAATAACAGCAAACAAAACTCTGTTTGCAGCTTAGCTAACAGTTCTAGCAGTTCTTTGTTTATCTGGAAAATACATACATATCCTTAAGAGAATGAAGAGATCTGTGTTTCAGGCAGTTGCTAATAACAGTAAGATTATTGATAAGAGATTGCTAGTTCCCAGCCCCAGTTTTCAGGGCACAATGATGCAAATGAGAAGCTCATGCTGGGAGAGCAGGCCGCCCAGAGCTGAGGCTTAAGAATTCTAGCACATGCATCTGCAAGAGCCATCCTTAGGGCGCCCCTGGGCCTGTAAGGTCTTGCTAGCCGCCCAGGGCTAATGGCAGTGCACGGGAGAGTGAACTGCCCTGGCAGGCCCTGGAGTTACTATAATCTTCTTAGTTCCCTGCCATAGCAAACACCAAGCTGCAGGGCCAGCGTCTTTTTTTCATATTCTTCTCATATTTATTATGTCTTCAGGGGATTCACATTTGATGATGAACTGGGTAGAATCCTCTTTATAAGGGTCAGCCTAGAATGGGGAAGACTCTAGTGCCCTGCCAACCATGTGAGCAAGCATGAGCTTCACAGGTGGAAGGTTGTCTTCTGTGGAAATACTACGCTTCGATATCAAGTTTACACAGCCCTAACAATTTGATAAATACTTAGAATTAAGGTTACTATGCAATACTGTGACTCCACGAAGACACTTTTGTATGGCCCTGTACCGAGTCAGGAGCCTGGCTTCAGTCCCCTTGGTGCCCAGCTATTGAAACATCACATTATACTCTGAGGCTTTCTTCATTACAACAGTGTGGGTGGAATTGGTATCTTTGAATTCTTTCAGTTCAAATGATTGTATCATTGAGGATAATATAAAACAATAACTAGACCTTATAAAGTGTTCATATTTAAATATACACTAAAAATACTCCATTTACTGGGAGTCTTTTGTTTTGTTTTAACTTTAAGTTTGTGTGCATAGACCTGATCTCCTAAGTTGTAAGCATCATAGCTTCACTTCCAAATTAAATGCCCCTGTAGTAAGCCACAGTCCCCGGTGCACACTAGTGTACAGCCTTGCCCCTTTGACAGTGACCTTGCTTACACTGCCAAGCTGTGGAGAAACACTGCAGAGGCCACCTGGGCTCACAGTGCCCTGAGGTGCACGCATTCTTCCCATTAGGACACAGTTCCAAGGCACCTTTGTGTGTGGTTGTCAACACATGGCTCTTGAGATGTTGTCTTGTCCTCTTGTCTTACAAAGTAGGTGTTCGTGCAGAGAAGAAAATCTAGGTTGTCCATGTGTGCGCTCATCCTGAGGTTTCATACTTAGGAATCTCAGACTTTGCCATCACTGTGATACATACAATACCCCTGTGAAAGTCGGGTTTTGTTCTTGTCTTACTTCATTTACAGCTACTATAGGCATTAGGCCTTAATTTTGAGTATGCTTTTTTACTTTCTAGCTAAACTACTAGACTAAAATAACAGGCTTTTTTTTCTTTGCAGAGTGTTCGACCAACACCACAAAATGACGCTATAACGGTACATTTTAAACCAGTTACATTAAAAGCTTCTGAAAGTAAATATACCAAGGTTGCAAGCATTAGTTTTGATGGTAAATATTCATTTTTTTTCCTCCTAGAGTGGTTATTATTTTGACAAACTAGAAAGCATCTATGTTGATGAGCTAATATAGAAATCCAGACTATTTTAACACTACTCCCTCAATTGATTTTCCCCTATAAAAATTCATCATTAACTTATTTATTTTATTAATTCATAAAGTATTATAACGGCATAAACCTAAATCAGTATTTACAATCAGGAAACATAAGCAGATATGTTAGGGTTGGAAGTTTCTGTAATGTAGGATAAATAGTCACAGTGGTCATCATTTACCATAATTATAAAGCCATTGGGTGTTTTAATTAAATGATAATATATTTAACTTTCAGAAGCACATTTTGATTCACAGGAAAAAATACTATTTTTAACGTTTTTCTCTGTTGATTTTTTAAGCAAAGCAGATAGTTCTGTCTAAACTAAAATAAGAGCCTTTATATATTGTCTAATTAGCTACTATTTCAGGCAAGTGATATGTATCATTTGATGTATTATTTCATATCTAGAACCGTGCCTCCCATGGCATATCCAGTCTCACCTGAGACATCAGCCCAGACTTCAGCAGTTTTACAGTCTGTCTTCATTCCACTTTCACTTGTTTTTTTTGTTTTGTTTTGTTTTGTTTTTGTTTTTGTTTGTTTTTTGTTTTTGTTTTTTCAAGACAGAGTTTCTCTCTGTATAGCCCTGGCTGTCCTGGAACTCACTCTGTAGACCAGGCTGGCCTCGAACTCAGAAATCCACCTGCCTCTGCCTCCCAAGTGCTGGGATTAAAGACGTACGCCACCACTGCCCGGCCCACTCTCACTTGTTTTAAGAGACATTTATTGAATTTGTTATTGCAAATTTTAAATTATTACATGACAGCTGCTTAACTAGATATATAATTAAATAAGAACTGAAACTGGGAAGAGGGCCTGTCTTTTCTGTGGTCTTGGTACCCTAGACACGTCCATTCATCTAATACCCCTGTCTCATATAAGCGGGGAGCAATAGAGCTAAGCCTGGTGCTCCAGCAACCACATCTGCCCAGAGTCCACATCTCACAGCCCAGCTCACAGTGTGTGTGAGAGTCTGCACAGTCCTCACGTGCAGTCCTCGCTGTACTGAATGAGGTTAAGGAACCTGCTGCCCTAAGCCACACCAGTGCCTCAAATGAGCCTGTTTGCCTCACTATGGGAAAGATAATCTGCTTTTAATGTAAAATCTGAACAGTGTTTGCAAGTGTACTGTTTACCACTGTAAAAACTTTCCTTTTTCAAAACAAAACAAAGCTTTCAGATTGCATAAAGTCACTCAGATTTATAAGCAGTACAAAGTAGGAGGCTGCCTACATGGCTCAGAGATCAGGCCTCACTGCTCAAAGCCTGACAGCTTGTGTTCAGTCCCTGAAAAAGCATGTGGAGGAAAGAGAGGATACGTGAAAATTGCCCACATGTGTACCATCATAGCTCACCCACACGCACATACATATGTGTGCCATTGCAGCTCACCCATACTCACATGCAAGAAGTAAATGTAATTTTTTAAGTTTAAAAAATACCCCCCACACACACAAACACACACAAATAAATGGATGACTTTTTTTAATGCTTCCTTGCAGCTTCAAGAGCAAAAAAGCCATCTCAATTTTCTGGGAAAATAACTGTTAAAGCAAAGGAGAAGAGTTATTCTAAACTTGAAATACCCTACCAAGCAGAAGTTCTAGATGGGTGAGTTTTGTCTTAAAAGAAGCTTTGTAACTTTTTGTTTGTAATTTCTTGCTGATTGATAAAAGTTCACCTAACCTTATGGGTTATTGTGAAAACGACAACTGCAATTATAAAGAAAACCTTTCTATGTCCTGTTTATACTTTCTAAGGTGGAAAAAATAGACTCCATCCACGTGATTTCATCATGCAGCAGGGAACCATTCACTCTGTTTCATTTCAGTATTTCATGAGCGAAATGTTAAGTCATGTGGTGAACAAAGTTATAAAAATTAACTTTTAAATGCTATAGTTGTAATTCCGTGCTGTTGTCCTTAATCCTGTATATATACCAAATGAGCTTGGGCCCTAAATTAGCACATGGAAATAAGGAGGATTCTTCCTGTTTGTTTTCTTCCCTTAGTTATTTGGGGTTTGATCACGCTGCCACGCTGTTTCATATCCAGGACAGTCCCGCTGACCCAGTGGAGAGGCCAATTTACCTGACTAACACTTTCAGTTTTGCAATCCTCATTCATGATGTGTTGTTACCAGAGGAAGCCAGAATAATGTTTCAGGTACGTTGAGCCCGCTTGCTTGGCATTCTGCTGCTCTAGCATCCAGGTGAGACTAACACTACTTGTCTCTGCTTCATCCCCAGGTGCACAACTTCAGCAAACCAGTTCTAATTCTTCCTAATGAGTTGGGATACATTTTTACCCTGTTTTTTATGCCATCCACCTCATCCATGCACATAGACAACAACATTCTACTTGTTACCAATGCCTCTAAGTTTCATTTACCTGTGCGGGTGTACACAGGCTTTTTAGATGTAAGTATGTAGTCAAGGTCCTACCTCTGTGCTTTCAAATATTGTCAGGCAGTTGGGCTGACTCCTTCCCAGTCATTGCTTTCAGGATACAGAAATACACATACACACACACACACACACACACACACACACACACACACACACACACAAAGGATTCCTTCTAGGATCCCCAGAGAATTCCAAAACTAAGGGTTGCTCTCCTTCAGTGTCCAATGGGAATTGATCTTGGAATCTACTACAGATGCCCAAATCTGTGATTATTCCCAGCCCTCATGGAGGATGCTGTAGCATTCATAGACAAGCAGTAACGTCCATGAATGTGGAACCTACCTACCATTGGGAAGGCCGACTGCCCATACTGTGTCTTATTCTAATTTAGGAATTAGAATAGATAGTAGTAACTGGAACACAGGTTAATGTGTAACACAGCACTGTGGTTAAACTGTTACTTTCACCTCTTGCCTCAAGGAAAGTACTCTAGAGCTTTTCTTTAGCATATGTAACTCCCTGGATTCACTGCTCTTGCTCCTTGGGACATTTATAAAGCATGGTAACTTGGTTATAAAACATAGTTGCTTGAACACAGGCACTGTGTTGCTACCACAGTTTCCCTCTGAGACCAACAGGATTGATAAGTGGGTCACATATACAGGATTGGATTCACAGGAGGAAGAACTAACTCACACTGGGACAGCACAGGATTTACTGACTGCTCAGAGGAGCAAACCACTGAAAACTTAGGAATTACTTACTTCTGGAATTTTTTCCTTCAATCTATCCCCCCCACCACCCAGTGATATATTTAGCTCCTTTAATTCTAGTCTCTACCCAGAGCTTTTTCCACATTATTTTCTCTTGGTTTACTTTTAAATTGTAATGACAGAGAATCTAGAACAAAGGTAGATGGAGAACAGTGAGGCAGGGATACTATTAGGAAGCACAGTGGTGACCTTGATTGGTTAAAGTTGGAGAACACCAGGACAAAGCAAAGAACTAGAGAAAAAGAAGACTGGATGGTAAAGACACACGCTTGGGCAAGTACAATGGACATAACATAAGGAAGGTGTAGAGGTCTTCATGGCACAGAAAACAAACCAGTGGGAAAATTGCAGGCAGCTTTGGTGAATGTGGCCAATGAAAGGCATGGGGAAGTGAGAAACCTGTCAGGGACAAGGAAGGAGGGACATGACTAGAGCTTTCATCAACGAGGTTTGTGCAGCTCAAGAGCTCAGTCCAGGTAAGGAGCTAATTATTATTTGAAATCTGTGCCTACCGAGAGCACAGACTTCTGCCTAATTGTCAGGGCTCCGTAGCCTCTCCTAGTACTTCAGGGAAGTAGCTGCTACGAAATGGCCTGTCTATCCCTGACGCCTCTCATTGTCCTTGTCCAAAGTTCTCAGCATATCATATAGCTGTATATATAGACATAAGATAGAGAAACTTTAGTGTCTCCTAGTGGACACTTTATTCAGTAACACTGTTAAACATGTGATCTGGTGTTTAATACAGTCCTTTTCTGTCTCTCTAGTACTTTGTATTGCCCCCCAAAATAGAAGAGCGCTTCATAGATTTTGGAGTACTGAGTGCTACAGAAGCAAGTAGTATTTTATTTGCAATTATAAACAGCAATCCAATTGAGGTAAAGAAATTGTTTTTATTCTCAGTTACACTGAAGATTTTATGTTTGTGCTGCAAGATCACTTTGTGTTTTCTCTTTGAAGCTGGCAATAAAAAGTTGGCATATCATAGGAGATGGCTTATCAATAGAACTTGTAGCTACAGAGAGAGGCAACAGAAGCACGGTGATAGCAAGCCTTCCAGAACTGGAGAGATCCTCTTTGCCTGACCAGTCCCCGGTGAGTGGGCCTCTTACCACTTTGGGTTAGAATGAGTGTTTTCCCACCCACGTGAAAGACCAGTGCTGTGTGTCCCACTCGGCAAGTACCGTGACTGCTAGACACTACTGGGGCCTCGTGGAGTCCGTCTACTCCAGTGAGGTAGGCACAGGGGAGAGAATATCTGCAGTGAGGCTCTGTGCATCGATCAGTGTGCAGATCTGATGCTATCACACAGGGTCTCCACACGGGTCTATGTTGGCACAGCTCACCACCAGAGTGCTCCTTCCCACTTCAGTAGGACCCTTGAACCTACACGGCTACTAAGTGATGCCATTTTTACTGCTTCAGGTGACATTAGCTTCAGGACACTTTGCTGTGTTCAGAGTCAAACTTACTGCCAAGAAGCTAGAAGGAGTCCATGACGGGGCTATACAGATCACAACCGACTACGAGGTAAGCTTGGCAGAGGGGCCAATGCCAGTGTGGTTTTCTGAAGCTTTCTGCTGTTAATGACTGTGCTCATTGATAGGGCGGTTCAGTTTCCATAGAAGCAGGGAACTATATTATTTACAGTGTACCCCTCTCATGCCTTTGATACGGACCTTTCAGAGCTGTTTCAGAACACTAGTGCTCGTACCTCCCAGTGCTCTGCTGAAGTTCCTCATACCTCCTAACTAACCACAGTGTCAGGACAGTGCCCGAAGCACATTGAGAATCACGTTGTTAAAAACCTGCCTTCAGATGATTAGTGCAGAACAGGTCCTGACTGGACTTCCTCAGCTGCAGGTCTGACTCTGCCCTCGTGTTTTGCAGTCCTCTGTGTAGTGTATATTATGTTCACTAAGATCCTGATTGCATGTGTTTCTGGCAGATCCGATCTTTTTTCTTATTTTGTACTTTTGATTTTTTGATAAAGGTTCTGGAACTTACTGTATAGCCTAAACCAACCTTGAACTAGCAGGCCTCCTACTTGAGCTTCCCAAGTGCTAGAATTACAGGTGTAAGGTTGCTTGCTGTCTCAGACCTAAATACTTTTAATTTAACACTTACAGATCTTTGGGCGGTTGAGTACTTCTAAATTCAACAAGTTGCTATCTTTGTCCTCCTGAGTGGTTTCAGCATACACAAATCCAGTGGCAAAATAAACAGAACTGACTATTCAAATAATAAATGATTAGAGTATATCCAGTTACCTCCAAAAGTGAGGAATTCATACTTAACATTCATATAGAAGTAAGTGCCTTTCAGAATTGAGACAGTTTTTTGTTTTAATGGATAAAAATAAAAATTAAAAGGGGCTGGAGACATGGTTCAGCAGTTAGGAGCACTGGTTGTTCTTCTAGAAGACCCAGGTTCAATTCCCAGCACCTACAAGGTGGCTCATAACTCTCTGTAGTTCCAATTCCAGAGGATCTAGTGCCCCCTTCTGGTCTCTACAGGCACCAGGCCTAAGTGTGGTAGTTATTCAGGCAAAATATCCATGTGCATACAATTATAAAAATATAAAAGTTTTTAAAACTAAACACAAATATACCCTCATACATTGCATTCATGGCTGACTTGTGGTACTAATTACGAATAAGATGAAATTCTAACTCCAGAATGTTCAACTTGTCTTTAAAACTTGGGTTGAAATCTATTTCTGTCTACCAAAACAATACTGAATTATATAGCTGTAGAAATCCTGGATTTTTAGAGATGTTGTTTTAGGAGTACAGCTTTCCTCTTTAATCTATCGAGGGCTTGTATTTTGAAAAGCTGTCTTTACTCCTCCCCTGTGACTTGGTCTTAATTGGTTTTAGCAGGTAAATGAGTAGTCACTGGAAATGTATTGTTTTCATTTTCTAGAAAACCTTGGGCAGATTAAAAGGCTTCAAGAGTGGTTTTAATACTGGTTTTGAGTTATTGTCAGTATATGACACAAAATAAGCTTTGTTTTTTAACTCCTAAAACAATGAAGTAACTGTTAGTAGCAAACATCCCAGCCTTCTCCTGACATGATGGTGGTCTGCCTCTTCCCTCCATAGATCCTGACCATCCCTGTGAAAGCTGTCATCGCTGTGGGCTCGCTGACTTGCTTCCCCAAGCACATGGTTCTTCCCCCGTCCTTCCCAGTAAGCCAGCTCATGCTTTGCTTGCTCATTGTTTTCTGCTGCTTAGAGCTCAAATGGGAAAGACATTTCCTGCTTTCCTCGTTTTACTGTTCTTAAGAGAATGTAAAGTGGGATGAGAAATAGACTCTCCCTCAGGAAGATTTCCTATGAAGAATGGAAACAGGAGCCTTGATGTGTAAAGCAGATAGAAGTTCCCTGCAAAGTAAAAGGGGCTTAGAGAGAAAGCATCTTGCAGCCTAACTCAACAAAGCCTCCACTATTTGAAAGAAAAAAAATGGCCTAAAGAAATGTCATGTTTTGTATATACACATAGTGACCTTTTTAAAAAAACATATGAAGCTGTTTAATTAGGTTGTTAGCAATTTAGAAAACCTAAGGATACATCCCGTTCGTTGTCAGGGAGAGAAACAGCTGCACCAGGCACCAGGCACCAGGAGGGTGAGGACTTTGACAGAGGGCCATTTTAAAAGAATCCTTTGGGAGTTGGAGAGCCAGCTATGCGGATAAGGGCATTTATTGCAGGGCCTGGCTGAGCTCCAGCACCTACATGACAGGATGGCTCACAGCTGTTTGTACCTCCAGTTCCAGGGGATTTGGTGCCCTCTTCTGGCCTCTGTGAGATCTAGGCACACATACAATGCACATAATTACAGGGATCAACTCCTTGAGTGTCCCAGTGGGGTCAACACATTGAAGCAACTGTGAGAGACAGGTAGACAGAGAACTTAGCTGTGCCTCAGAGTTTGAGCCTTGAGAGAAGAAATAGGAAAGGCGCTGGCTTTTTGAGGAAGAGTCAGATGCATTGGAATGTATCAGATGTAAGAATGTAGAAATGGAATCTTCTTGGGGTGGAGGTCTAGTGGGTAGGAGATGTGGATATCCGATTTAACAAAGCCTAATTCAAGATTATGCCCCTTTCAATATAAATTTTAATAAGTTTAACATATTTAAGTTGGGCTATAATCGAACCTTTGCCTTCCTGACTGTATGTTGCACCCATGCTTTATCATTCATGCATAAGAGCCTCCTTCTTCCTCAGCCACCATTAGTACACCAATCTCCTCACTTTCTGCTAGGGCACAGTATGTCAGAAAACATTTCAAAAGACTTATAGCTCAATATTTGAGTATAGTTGCAAAAGGAATTTTCTTATCTTTGATCTTCACGTAGCCTAAGAACAGGCCAGCAGTTGTATTAGCTGTAGAAACTGGATGGCCGCCAAGACAGCACCACAGCCAACACTGTAACTCTCCACCCTCCAGCCTCATGGCCACCCTTGGGTCTTGCCAGGGAGAAACATGTCAGTTATCTGCTTTCTGGGACTAAATATTAGAAAAGCACATTTCTCATTAGAGAATTTTTTTTAAGTGGATAGGAATCCCATGTACAAAAAACATAATTCTGTATTCAATCTGAAAGTTTATGAAAGTAAAGCAAGCTTGTAATGTGCTTCTTAAGGATAATTTGAATCTCTTTTAAATTCAAGCTTTACTAATTTGATACCTTCTAGAAAAACGAAGCTGGTACCTGGTAAGAACAAACACTGATGAAGACGTTAATGTGTGGGGCTGGAGAGTCGGCTCAGCAGTTAAGAGCAGTTATGGCTTTTGCAGAGAGGATAGTTGAATTCTCAGCACCCACATGGCAGCTTCCTGCTGTCTGCAGCCAGCTCCTAACTCTGGCCTCTGCGCTCAGCAGACATGCACATAGTGCAGCCAGAACATTCTACACAAAGTAAAAATTAATAAATTTTTTAAAAAGAATCTAATTTATATGCGGTTTCGTAAGATTCTTCTTTGGCTTATTTGGTGTGTGTTTTTACTTCTTATTACCATCTTCTAAGATAAGGACGAATGTAGCTCTGTCCTCTGGTCTTGGTCACCCACGTGCTAACAGTGCAGGCATGTACCCCCATGCCAGCTTCTGAGCCTACATTTTTAAAGAGATTTAAATTTCTCTTGGATGGCAAAGATTACTGTTGTATTTCTTTTTTTTTTTTTAAAGATTTATTTTATTTATTTTATGTGTATGAGTACACTGTAGCTGTACAGATGGCCATGAGCCATCATGTGTCTGCTGGGAATTGAAC
>JADRCD010046409.1:7563-20953 GCA_019843815.1 Montemys delectorum | reverse complement strand
TTATTTATTTTATGTGTATGAGTACACTGTAGCTGTACAGATGGCCATGAGCCATCATGTGTGTGGTTGCTGGGAATTGAACTCAGGACCTCTGCTGGCCCATCTCACTCCAGCATAATTCACTGTAGCTGTCTTCAGATGTACCACAAGAGGGCATCAGATCTCATTATGGGTGGTTATGAGCCACCATGTGGTTGCTGGGATCCGAACTCAGGACCTTCGGAAGAGCAGTCAGTGCTCTTACCCGCTGAGCCATCTCGCCAGCCCTACTGTTGTATTTCTAAGAGAAACATTTTCTTTTAAAGAATATGTTTCAGTTTTACTTGGTTAGATTTTAGAATTCATTTATTTTAGGGCAGCCTTACCGTGGTGTTATCAGACTTTACATTACAAACCAAAGTGACCCTTGTTGATTAAAGCTCCCTCTGTGCCTTCTTGGGTACTTAGAGTGACAACACAAATTAAATTCCCATTAATTTATTATAGTACTTCCATCACATGCATAACGGCAACAGCGAAAAAGCTGTCCTGTGAGCTCAGGACATTTGGTGGTTCTCATTTGAATAAGGGGATGGATTTTGGGGTCAATTATAAATTTAAAAGGTTGTCAATTGATGAAAATTCTGAATTTGTGTTTTCTTCTTTCAGGGGAAAATAGTTCATCAGAGCTTAAATATTATGAATTCCTTCTCACAGAAGGTGAAGATACAGCAGATAAGGTCTTTGTCAGAAGACATACGATTCTACTACAAACGATTACGGAGTAATAGGGAAGACTTGGAGCCAGGGAAGAAATCTAAGGTTTGTTAGATCTGGGAATTCCCAGCTGTCAGCACTCTGTGCCTGGCCGTCTGTACCTTCGGCACTCACGGTTGTCCTGTGCTTCTTTACAGATTGCAAACATTTATTTTGACCCTGGGCTACAATGTGGGGATCACTGCTATATCGGCTTGCCTTTCCTATCCAAATGTAAGTCTTCCATCCCACCTTTCTTCACTCTCCTGCCTCAGTACTGTAGAACTCACTGGAACAGGTACTGGCAAGTGGCTTAGGCTGAGTCCATGCTGACTTGTGCTTCCTCTTCTAGCTGAACCCAAAGTGCAGCCCGGGGTAGCCATGCAGGAGGACTTATGGGATGCCGACTGGGACTTACATCAGAGCCTGTTCAAAGCTTGGATGGGAATAAAGGAGAATGCAGGACATAGGTATGAGCTTCTGCTTGACTCAAGTGTATTAGCACCGTAGTCCACGGGGCATCTCTGTTGTTGCTGCCTTGTAATCATCCTGTATTTTTATATCGGCTTATTTTACTCTACAGTTAAGATAATATCACATTGTCATTGTTAGCGTGCGTCACTAAGAAATACACACACTCTTTTATCCTCTCTTCTCCAGAACATGGGGTCTGTCCTTAAAAGAAATCAGAGAAGCTATTTGAAATCGTCCTTTTATATAGTCATGTCCACCTTAAATGCAGTGTTATGCATGAGAAGAAAAATTTGTCTGTCATTGGCCTCTCCAAAAGGCAAGTTAGCCTTACAGGAGACGGAATTTATTCGTTCCTTATTGAAAAAACTACTTCCTTCTTGAAGTGTTGGTCTGTTTTCAGGGGAAACAGGGTCCCTTCAGTGGCCTCCCCACTGCATCTTTGGCAGGTCAAAATATGCTCCTGATATACCAGTGCTGTGCTTGGACTCAAACACCCAGATGTAGTGTTGGTATCACAGTAGCCTGACCCTTTCACGAACAGTAGAAAACAACTTTTCCAGAAGCAGGAACACTGACAAGTAA
The DNA here is from genome assembly GCA_019843815.1 of Montemys delectorum. Taxonomy (NCBI): domain Eukaryota; kingdom Metazoa; phylum Chordata; class Mammalia; order Rodentia; family Muridae; genus Montemys; species Montemys delectorum. The sequence goes on along the minus strand of JADRCD010046409.1, from coordinate 19,162 downwards.
TAAGTACTTTTTTCAGTTGGCTGACTTGATATGTATTGGTAAAGTTAAAGTATTCTACTATAAGAGTAGTATGAAGTTTTAAAGCATTAACTACTTTTTCACTAACTTTGATTAGCATATAAAGCATGGGCATTGCTGGCATCTTCATGCACATATGAATGCACGTAGTTCTTACTGTTCCTCTGACTCCTGCTGGTCCCTTTCATCTGCTGATCCCTTTCATCCTGAATCCCCTCCTGCTTTTGCTCTCATGACATATTTTCCATTACCTCTCCTTGGTCTTCTTTGAGACATCTCCTGGTTCCTTGTTCACTCTTTTTAGATAGTACAGTGATATAAATCCTGCTTTTTGCAAATGTCTCTACAGTATGTTGACTTATCAACCTTAGGGAATGTCCCCTGTATAGTAGAGATGTAATAGTTCTACTGTTTCAACGAACCTCCATGCTGACTTCCATAATGGCTGGACAAGGTTATGTTCACCTGCAGCAAGTACAGATTCACTCCAGTCATCTTCACTAATGCTTGTTGGGGGTCAGTTGGTTAGTGGAGAGTGTGTATGTGTGTGTCTGTGTGTGTCTGTGTGTATCTGTGTGTGTGTGTCTATGTTTCAATAATAGCCGTGCCTCTGAATCTCAAAGCAGTTTTAATTTGCATTCCCCTGATGGCTAAGGATGTTGAAGACTTCTTCAAGTGTTTCTGGACATTGGTATTTCTTCCCTTAAGAACTGTCTGTTTAGTTCAGCTCATAAGTCCATCTGTCTACTAGATGGTTCAAACCATTAACTGTTGAGAATGAGAGTTTCTATTTTTGTAAAATTTTTCCTTAAAGAAAAGAAAGTTTTCTCATTAAAAATGGTTCTACTGAGTACACAAAGATTTGTAATAACCTCGAGAAGAGCTCAGTGATTACAACTCTGCTTTATTCTCTGTAGCTCCATGGTGGAGCTTGTAAAGTATAGGCAGTCTCCACTGTTATGAATAACTCATTAGTACGGTCCCCTGGTACAGCCAGGGAGCCTCTTCACCACAGTATCTTCTGATGTGCTCCTCACCAAGGCCCTGGGTTCCCATCTGCCCTCTGCCTCCCTCTCTGCATGTGCCTGCACTTGGCTTACCTTGTCTGTATGCATGTGCTTGTCAGTACCCAGAGTCATAATTCAATAGTACTGGGTTTGAGTGTGCTTCACTGGTCAGTCTCAGATTCTTGCCATTTACAAATACACCCCAGGTCCTGAACTCCTGACTCTTGAATACTCATTAGTAGGGATGTGTTCATATGAGGTCCTGAGTCTGACTATGACTGAACATAGTCTATACTCTCTATTTCCTCTTGAACTGGCGTCTTCATCGTGTGAAGATGTCACCTTGGTTTTATATCAGACAGAAACTGTGTATGTCAAGCAGCACCTCTCATCCTTAGTTCTACTGGGAATACTCAAGTATCCTGCTGGGTGTCCACATCCTGCCCATAGAAGCCATGGAAGAGTCTTAAAACCTAAGCCTTTGTTAGTGAATTAATACTTTTAAATATCTTTGAGGACTAGGCTGTTGATGTAGTTCAGTGGTAGGGAGCTTGCCTAGCACACAGGCTCTTGGTCCAATCCTCAGTACTACCAAGAAAAACATTTCTGAAGATGTACATGCATTTTACTGATGCTACTGGAACTAAAGCTTATCATCCACATACTCCATACAGAGCTATACCACAGATGATTTGAATGTTGACAGCTCTCTGTGCCAAAACAGACACATAATATATCATTGAGCACTTAATAAAGCTGCATGCCCAGCCCTAAGTATGACTTCTCTGTCACCTTCTCTGTAACTCAAGGAACATCACCAGAGACATGCAAAGAACGTGGAAGCCAGTGGAAGGAGAGGTAGTGGTGAGCTGCTGTGGGTGTGACATAACTTTTGCACTCTTAGCTCATGACTGTGATCAACTGTACAAGATCTCTGAAGGAGCGGGGCTGTCAGCTGCCTGTTGTGGAGTAGCGTGGGGTTCCACAAGGATTTTGTGCAGAGAATGGAGGATATTGGGAGGAGAGACGTGTTTGCCAGTGGTATAGATAGCCCCAGGGAAGGCAGACAGACAAACATCCACTCCCACGCTCCTATAAACTACCCTAATGAGACTCACTGGATTACAAAAAAAAAAGTAAGAAAATGGGGGCCAGGCAAAGACAGGGTAAAGAAGAGTGAATATTGGAAGAAATATATCAAGTATATGTGTGAAACTAAAACTCATCTCATCATTGTGCAATAGTAACATTTTAAAGTTTAAAAGAATCTTGGTTAAAAAAAAAATCTGGTAAAATAGAATAAATAAGCTTTTTTTAGAACCAGAAAAAAAATCTTAAGTATGATTTTTTATGTTTAGAAAACTCAAATGTTTTAATTTTTACACTGATGTAGAAATTGCTTTTCTAGGTTGAATGCTATGTTTGAAGTAAATACAGATCTTCAGAAAAATATTGTATCAAAAATCAGTGCAGAGCTCTCCTGGCCTTCCGTCCTTAGCTCGTCCCGGCTCGTGAAGTTCCCACTCACTAACACAAACTGCTCCTCGGTAAGTGTTGAGATGGAGTGAGTGTTCAGAAATGGGCCTCGCGTGGCTAGGGCCGATGCAGGCGCTGTAATTCCTGCAGGAATCTCCACTAATGCGGCTTGACTTTGCTTTAAGGAAGAAGAGGTTAGCTTAGAGAACCCTGCCGATGTCCCTGTCTACATCCAGCTCATCCCACTGGCTCTGTATTCCAACCCCTCCGTCTTTGCAGATAAGTTAGTCTCAAGGTAAGTACTCCTTAGATGGTCAAAGGGTAAACTTAGAGTCTGGCTTTATGGCTGAAGTTGCCAGAAGTTTCCTGGGATTGGGTTGGTATTCAATTGAACATCAAGAAAAGCTTTCAACAGAATGTAAATGGGGAGCTCCTATTTAACAGATTTGTAAAGAGACAATAGACAAAGCAATTCCACTATTTCCCTCTTAAAAGTGAACAAGGTATTAATTATAACTGATAGCCATTAGCCTTTTAAATAGTATTAATGTGGTATAATACTTTTGGTCCCAAGACCTGCCAAAAGATAAACTTGCAAATAAAAGCTCAAGCTTGGCTATCCTTCTCAGTCCCTAATTGTGATGTTTATGAAGATAAGCATGCGTTCTTTATTTTAGGTTTAACTTGAGTAAGGTGGCCAAGCTAGATTTGAGAACACTTGAATTCCAAGTCTACAGGAACAGTGTAAGTACAACCATCATTTACTCTGCTAGGACCAGGGCCAATGGGAAACACACCTACGGGCTGCCTTTAGCCTGGCTGAAGGCAGCTATTGCAGTCCAGGAATTGACTTAGAGGCAGAGGAGAGCAGGAAGAATCAGGGCAGCAGATACACAGGGCATGCTGGGTGGTTCCTCTTTGTGGGTATTAACCTTATGTCAGCAGTCAGCCCACGATAGCTCAGCATAATGCCACCCAGAGAGTCTGAGACTGTATGTGAAATATGCTAATGTGACATTTTATTTTTAAGCACTAAAAGATTCAGCTGAATCATTTAAATGTTCTTTCTGTATGCTTCCTAATAAAATAGTAAAACCTGTGAATTTGAGACCAATACTTGGCACAGCTCTGTATGTGTGTGTTTACCTCAATAGATAATGTTGACTTTAAAAACGTATAATAAGTTGATTTTTTTCCTAGGAATGAAAATGTCCTCTATAATTCATTCAGATGAGTGGCTACTAGCCACTCATTATTACATCAGGCCTTGATGTGGAGGGTACATGTCAGCTAGGAAGGTTTAACAGGAGCCAAGCCCGTGCAGACTAGCTGGGGTCTTGTGCTTCATTGCCTTTTTGCCTTAGTCTGATGAGAATGTTTGTCCTTCCTGTTTGGACAACATAAGTGCTATGTAGGAAGTCTCCCCAGCCTCATCTAGCCAGCTGCTTTGTAGTTCTTCATCTTTGCCACAGCTGCAGTCAGAACCTAGAACACAGACAGCAGCTTAGACACTCCTGATTCTCCATGTCTTTCTCTTGGGATCTCACCTTGCTTCTCCCATCCATAAATGCTCATTGGGAATCCCCAGTTACTAGAACTTGGTTTCTTCTGCCTTGATAGGGAAAATACAGAAGTAAATGATCTGATGATCTCATGCAGTCACATTTGCAAGACATAGGACACTGAACTGTACTCTAGAGAGCAGATGAATGAGGAAAACCTCTGGACCTCAGGAGGTTTCCAAAGAAGAAGTTTCTCAGTGTGAAACTCTAATTGCTGAGAGTCCTTTAAACATGCTTCCTTTTCCGTCATAGCCAGTTCTAGAGAGGCATGAATTCATGTTGAAATTTAATAAGTTATGTTTGCTATCGTTCAAAGACATTTTCTTTTCATTATAAATGCAGACTGGGGAGCAAACAGTGGCTACAAGGGAGGTTTAGCACCATGGTCTCGGTTCACACCTAACAGCTGGCTGTGTCAGTCCCCACTGCTCTTCTGATCAGCAGTACAGATGGCATCCTAAGAAAAGCAAATGCATCTTGTCTGTATTACTACAGAAAGGATTTCTGAGATTACTCAGGGATCCCTTGCTCAGTCTACCTGACCCTGACCCTTTAGAGCTTACCACTGCACAAGTATGGAGCCCGTTAGTGCTGCTTCAGGACATCATACTATCCCGAAGTGCTTCTCAGATCATCAGAGGTTAAATAAGCTAGTATTATGGAATGCATACAGTTTTTCATTGTGCTTATAAGTGGGGCCAGCATGATGGCACACACACTTAATCCCAGCACTCAGGAGGCAGAAGAAGCAGATGGATTTCTGTGAGTGTGGTGCCAGCCAAAGCTACATACATAGTGAGAGTTAGAAAGTAGGTGGAGGGGATTGCCAAGAATAGCTTATTAAAAAAGGTGCTTTCTCAGGAGGCACTTTGGAACAATCAGAGTATTCTGTTATCCTGGTAGATTGTTGATAAAGAACAGTGTGATCTGTAAAAGAAAACATTTTACTTCATAAGCAGGAGTTAAGTAGTGCACTTCATCAAGTCCATATGGTACATTATGTTTGTCAACTCATGCCAACACAAGCAGAACCCAGACATGCCAAGGGAAGTAGAGAATGGCACACAAATCACCCTTCCCCCAGAATGTGTAAACTTAGTCTTCATTAAAAAACAGAATAGTGTGTCTTTGTATTGAAACAGTGTTTTTTAACATAAAAACAAAACAACTCTGAACCATTTTAAAACTGGTCATAAAGTCTTATTTTAAATTTCAAATTAGGTTATATCTTAAATCAAGTATCTACAAAGCAATTATTAGGTACTTAGGTTTCAAAATAGGATTAAAGATTGGTCAGGTCATGCATAAGTCAACAGCACACATTGACTTCACTTTGGGGGGCTTTCTCCACATCCTGCGCAGGGCTCCCTACCCAGGCTGCAGTATCAGTAGGACTTAGGCTGCTAACTGTCAGTCTATTTACCTTCCAGGCATGAGTTTTGGCTTTATAGTAATGTTTCGAACTATTTATCTTGGGTCTGTGTCCTTTTCTATGTGTGAATTGTATTTCAAATTTAAAAACAAACACACATGTACATGATAAAAAATATCTGTATACAAATATAGAATGCATAGTACAAACTCGAAGGCTTTGTAACTGGGAAATAAAGTCTGTTTTTTAACTTCCCACAGACTATGAATGTTCCTTACTGGCTCCCCAGCTCTCAGTACCAGTGTCTAAAGCATGAAGGATAAGCTTGTCTGTATGATCAATTTGAGAGGCTGTATATACTAGGCCTAGAGGGGGTCAGGGACAAATGGTTTTTCCAGAAACCATATTAATGACTGCTGTTTGTTTATGCAATAATTCAAGGCTCATCCACTGCAAAGTCCAACAGGATTTACAGAGGGTCTCTCTCGGCATTTCATTTTAAACCTCATTTTAAAACCTGGAGAAAAGAAATCTGTCAAAGTAAAGTTCACACCACTCCACAACAGAACTGTCTCTTCCCTGATCATAGTCAGGTAGGTTCTAGATGGGAGTGTGGCTTGGTGTCAGCATTTATGTCACAGTCCTCCGGTCACGCAAACCATGAGTAGCATCGTTTTATCACGTGGGACTTAAAATGAAAAACTGTGCTTTGTACAGTTTTGATTTTTTCACTCTTAAAGTCAACATATTAATAATTTCTTTGTTTACACAGTGTTAGAACTTGTGTATCAAAAGATACACAAAATTAATCAGAGAAAATGTGTAATTGTTATTTTTCATAGAAACAACCTGACTGTGATGGACGCTGTGATGGTTCAAGGTCAAGGGACAACAGAGAACCTGAGGGTGGCAGGCAGGCTTCCTGGCCCAGGGAGCTCCTTACGCTTCAAAATCACAGAAGCATTGCTAAAGGACTGCATAGACCGTGAGTATCGTGCATTCAGCCAGCAAGGATTCCAGAAGCAAGAATAGTGTTTCCATGTGTGCATACCTGCCTCTGGTCCTGAGTGTGTATGATGCTAAGGGAGTCCCAGGTCTTACGTCAGAGTTGTTTGACTTGGCTCCTTTGTAGATTTATTCTGAGTGTGAGAAGTAAAACTTGTCCTTCTTACATGGCAGGCCAGAGCCTGACAGGAAGGCACTCTGTAGGCCTGGGGTGTGGGAGGCCGAAGCAAGGCAGCATTAGTCCTAGGCCCACCTAAACTATGGGATGAGTTCAGACCCAGTCAGGAGTACTAACAGAGACCTTACTGCCCAAAAGTAAATATATGAAATCAATTAATTATAAATAGAATGACAGATCCCAGTGGATTGTTTCCAGATGAAACCTCAGGAATGGCTGGTCTTTTGGCATATGGGGTTAATTCATAATGTCCAGCATACCGACGCTCACGTGTACCTCGTTCACACTGGAAGCATGATAGCAAGATTTATCCATATTTGTGATTTTCTCTCCTTTAGGTTTGAAACTAAGAGAACCAAATTTCACATTGAAAAGAACATTCAAAGTAGAGAATACGGGACAACTTGAAATCCGTGTAGAAACCATTGAAATCAGTGGATATGCGTGTGAGGGATATGGTTTTAAAGTGGTTAACTGTCAAGAGTTTGCACTGAGTGCCAACGCCTCCAGAGACATAGTCATATTGTAAGTAATTTCTTGTCTGGTACACCACAGAGTGGAGCTTTACACTACTGCCAGAGTCATTTCACTGCTATGCAGAGATGCGTTTGCAGACAGGAAGGGTCTTTACCAGGGGCTACAGAGACAGCTCACCGGCCAGGAGCAGTGGCTGCTCTTCCAGAGGAACTAGGTTCCATTCTCAGGACCCACACGGTGGCCAACGACCTTCTGTAACTCCAGTTCCTGAAGGAATCTGTCTTCTTCTGGTCACTTCAGGGACTGAATGTCGTGTACAGACATACATGCAGGCAAAATACTGAGTTTCCAACATTGTACAACTTCCTCAGCTCTTAAATTGAATCAGATAATCTTAGAAACTACTTTTTAGAGACCCATTTCAATGTTACTTCTAAGGCTGTAAAGCATAAGGTGTTAGTTTGACTTGGAGATGTCTCAGCCACAGAACAGAGACCTGTGCCTCACATTTGTCCAAGATGGAGGCTTTACCTTAACAGCTTCTCTGCCCTCAGTGTTAGGTGCAGCTAGGGGAGTGATTGACGATGCAGTACAAAGTAATGAATATGACCTCTGCCCCTGATTAAACAACTATTCTGTAACCTTCTGTGGCTGTTAATCAGCACTGTTATATATACTGCTCCGTGCCCAACATAACACATGCCACCTACATGTCCAGGAAGGAAGGAGGGACTGCTCCTCACGATGTGTACAGCTAATAACAAAAGGAATCACAAGTGACTACAAGTATACAGGAGGTGACAGAACAACACTAGGGATGCGACTCGTTGTGTTGTGTTGTGTTTTAACAACATCAGTACAAATAAATCCTAGATTCAACAAAGAAAAGCAATAGAGAGAACAGAGAAGAAGCTCATTTGAAAATGAACCTCACTGCCGTCCATTTCTTGTGTCTTAGGTTTACTCCAGATTTCACAGCCTCCCGAGTCATTCGGGAGCTGAAGCTTGTGACAAGCAGTGGGTCCGAGTTTGTGTTTGTGTTGAACGCCTCTCTTCCATACCACATGTTAGCAGCCTGTGCAGAAGCCCTCCCTAGACCCAACTGGGAACTGGCGCTCTACATCATCATCTCAGGGGTCATGAGGTACAGTGTGCCCCTCCTCAACCAACCAGGGCTGGCTCTTACTCACCACCAAGTGCCACTCGCTCTCCTCATGGATGGTGGATCCCAGTAGACACAGTAGACACCCCTGGCTCTGTCAGACTTGTGTGCTAGTGGGAACAGTTAAACAACTGAACCCTTCTTGAGTGGCATAGATAGTAAAGTCTTACTACCTTTGAAAGTTGTTTAACAAATAAGGTCTATGCTCTTTCATAATAAAGCAAGCACAGAATACCAGGTATAGTTGCCATATTTGGACCTGTGTAACTAGCATCATTATAAGCCTTTATATCAGTTTATTTCCTTATATTCTTTAGAAACTCAAATATACTTAATAAGTTATAGCTACTTACACATCCTTAAGGAAAAGAGAGGTGAACCTCCATCCAGTTCCTCTCGCTAAGGAAAGATTAGCCTGCAGGTGTCTTCCTCTGACAATACACACATTGTTGTCTTCACAGCTTCTGTGTAGGGCTGGGAACTTTTAAAGTTGCTGTGCAGAGGCTGTGAGACGGTTCAGTGGTTAAGAAAGGGCACTGGTGCTCCTTCAGAGGATCTGGGTTCAATCATAGCACCTGCATGTACACCACCTGTAACTCCAGCTCCAGGAGAGCTGGTCCCTTCTATGGCCCCACTGGTACTGCTTGCATGTAGTGCACCAGCATGTATGCAGCCTAAACACTGTATGCATAAAATTGGTCTGTAAACTCTGAGCTATGATGATTCATTTTTGTCTTTCCTTTATAATGTATTACAGACAACTTGGGGTTTTTACATCTTACTGTAGTTATCAAGAAACCTGCGATAACCAAGTATTATTCTTGTTTTGGCAAAGAGTGCTGACCTGTCCTCTGCTCCACAGTGCGCTGTTTCTCCTGGTCATTGGAACGGCCTATTTGGAAGCTCAAGGAATTTGGGAACCATTTCGAAGGCGACTCTCCTTTGAAGCCTCAAACCCGCCCTTTGATGTAGGGAGGCCATTTGATCTCAGGAGAATCGTTGGTATTTCATCTGAAGGAAAGTATGTACATAGATTAAAAGTCCACTTTTTGGTACACATAGACTTGGCTGATGTAATTAGAAGAAATGAAATTTATCTTTATTTGAGATTTTTAAAAAGACTATTGTGATGCTCCGTTACTGAGAACTCATGAGATTTCTTATCAGGGACAAAATGTGCTTAGTTATTAGTTAGAGCACTAACCTGATTTATAACTGTCAGGGGTAATAAACTGTAGAAGGTTGTGGCTCTGATCCCTTCCTACTTCTGTTCCTAGTTTCTCTTTATGATAGGTTTACTAATGAAATTTTTTTTTAGTATTAGGTTGGAAGTTGCTGCTTACTGATTTTTCAATTGATCCATTTTTCAGCTTGAACACACTTGGCTGCGAACACAGTCATGGTAGGGGTTTCTATAGTAACTCATCATCCCGGCCTGGTACAGGCAGTCACAGGCAGTGTGGCACATCAGTCCACCCACATAGCAGCCATGGCAGCAAAAACGCAGCTGATGTGGACAATGTCAGAACCAGAAACAGTTCAAGTATGTCAAACAGGACTTCTCCACAAGCAGCCACCTCACAGTCTGCAAGCAAAACAAGCCCTCTAGTCTCAGAGACAGCTGCAGCAACCCAGGGTCACACAGCAAGCAGGAAGTCCAAAGGGGCAAAGCAGGGCCAGCACAGCAACCAGCACCGTAGCCACAGCCCAGTGGAGCAGCACTCACCGCCTCTACCACCAGTGCCTCAGCACCAGGAGCCAGCACCTGAAAGGCTGTCTCCTGCCCCCCTCACGCACCCTTCCCACCCCGAGCGAGCCAGCACCACACGGCACAGCTCAGAGGACTCTGACATCACCAGTCTCATAGAAGCCATGGACAAAGACTTCGACCACCACGACTCCCCGCCCCTAGACGTGTTTACAGAGCAGCCTCCATCACCGTTGTCAAAAAGCAAAGGTAACCCTGTCCTCCCCATTCTGAAGAACTAGGCATGTGAGGGAGAAGGCGTGATCAAGGAGCAGTCGGGATCATAGGCAGTGTAAGCAACAACTTCACAGTTGTTCAGTAGCTCAGACCCATCTCCTGGGTGAAGCAATGGCTTCTCTGTATCACAGTGCAAACAGAGCGACTGCTTGTCATGAAATAGAGCTGTCCTTCACTTGCTTCTCCAGATCAGAAATCTGTTGGATGTCACCTCCTGCTATCCATTCGGCTGCCAGTGATAACTGTTACAGTCATTGTTAAAGATGATTTTGAAGCCAGGCATTGCTGGCACACTCCTTTAATCCTAGCACTCGAGAGGCAGAGGCAGGATGATCTCTGAGTTCAAGACCTGCCTGGTCTACAGAGCAAGTTCCAAGACAGCCAGGGATACACAGAAAAACCTTGTCTCAAAAAACAAACAAACTAAAAGATTTCAAAAACAGGGCTAAAGCCAAAACCATCTACCTCTTAACTCAAAAATAAGATTTCTAGCTGTACCTGGTGACACACATCTGTAATTCTAGTACTGATGAAGTAGAGACAAGAAATTTGTCACAGGCTTAAGGTCAGTTAGGCTACACACTGACACCTCTTCTCTAAATAGGAAAAGAAGTGCAAAAGAAGCCAGTGAGAAAATGGTGAAAGCACATTCCCAAAGAGGCTGGCCCAACAGGACAGGGATGGCAGGAAGTCATGACTGTGCACACATGATCTTGTAGGCAGAGGAGTGAGGGATGTACCAGATCTATGGAATTGATGGGTTAGGGAAGGAATCTCACAACAGGAGAAGTGTCAACAGTCCAAGGGATGGAAAGTCCAAGGCCAGAAGTGACAGCGAGGTCTAACAGTGAGCATGAGCAAATGCTTCAGAGTAGTGTGCGAGTGGGAACAGGCGCTTGGGCATCAGGTACAGAAGTACAGAGGAAGACACCTTATGGGCAATAGCAAGGCCTCAAGACTAGAGTGATCCAGAATCATGAGAGTTTGGGGATTCAGAACTTGGAAAGAAGTGTGGCACATAGACCATGTGGTTCCTAAGACCACAAGCAGCCTTTTCATCAGTTCAGCTGAGGGTGTGCAACCATGAGTCATCATCAGGCATGGTACAGTTCATTTCAAGCAAGTTAGGGGACAACAGCATTGAGGGCCTTTGGGTTCCAGAGTTACAGATTAGGCATAGGAGACTAAGGGAGGGAAGTCCCTGTGAGTGTGGTATAAGCCCCTTGTGGAGACCAGGAGAGTATGTGAGCTGCAGCAAGACCAGGCCTGGTGTCTTGGTTGCTTTTCTATGGCTGTGACAAAACACCATGACTAAGGCAGTGCTTATAAAACGAAGCATTTGATTTGAGGGCTCATGG
>JADRCD010046400.1:4827-18911 GCA_019843815.1 Montemys delectorum | reverse complement strand
AGAGAAGAGAAGAGAAGAGAAGAGAAGAGAAAAGAACAGAACACTGGTACTTTGGTCTCTTCATTGTAAATTAGGTCAAAGCAGGACTTCTGCCTTAGAGGATGATGGTCAGGATCTGTTCACAGTGTAGTAGAGGCAAGCACCGGGGCCCTTACCCCTAAGCATCACAATGGTGGCTACGGGCCTCCTATAGCTACTGGGCAGGAAGGTCTATACACAGATCTCTCACTTCCTCTCTGGGACCAGAGTGACCCTGCCCTGTGGGCTAGCCTGGGCTTGGCTGGGCTGGAAGTGCTGAGTGAGGAGCGAGACCCTCAGTGAGATTTCTCCTCCACCCAGCTGCTGGTAGCCCATGTGAGGTTCACCATTGCTATCAACACTAAGGCCCGGGAACAGCTTATCTGCGAGTATGGCCTTTTTGACAAGGTGAGTGCCCTCTCTTCAGGTGGAGCCTGGACAAGCTCTGCCTTGTGGCTTCATCCTTAGCTGGGGTCTGAAAAGGGAAACTCTGGCCCTTCCACCAACACTACAGCCACCTCTCCTCCTCCCTGTGTTGTCTGTCACCTTTTTATGTATCCTGTCCAGTTCCCGTGTCTGAGCCTCCTCCACACAAGCCACTAACTTCTACCTTACAAGACGCCTGTGACTTCTCCCACATTACCCTATATTCCTGTCACCCTGCCTGTGACTTTCAAGGCATTTGAACAGAACTGCCCAATAATTGCCTACCCATGTCCTTGATGTTCCCAGTTCTTTGAAGCTGATTGGATGCCCAAAGCTATGTTCTACACAAAAGCCTGCTCTCTCTGTTGCAGCTCAACAGTGTTCAGTGCCACATCATCCCATCATGGGAGTGGGAGCGTGGCCTGCTTAAAGCTGAACAGCTCTCCCACTCCACCTCACAGGACACAGGCTGGCACTCTCTATGCTCAGCCACCCCACTGGCTGGCCTCCAAGTTCCTTACAGATGAATCTAGGAGGTCTGGATATGGGTAGCTGTTGAGGAAAGCAACCAAGCTCCTCAGGCTCTCTGCTCTCTCACCAGGCCAATGCCACCGGGGGTGGTGGGCACGTGCAGATGGTGCAGAGGGCTATCCGGGACCTGACCTATTCCTCCCTGTGCTTCCCGGAGGCCATCAAGGCCCGGGGCATGGACAGCACCGAAGACATCCCCTACTACTTCTATCGTGACGACGGACTGCTCGTGTGGGAGGCTATCCGGTCGTGAGTGTGACCAGGTTCTGTGGGAAGGGGAAACCTAAAGAAGAGTATGATGAGGCAAGCCTGCTCCTGGGTTGGCTGTTGCTGGAGGGAGGGGGCCGAGGATGTCCAAAGTCAGACATTAAAAACTGATAGGACTGGGAGAGGGACCTGGTGGACACCCACTCCTGCTATCCCTCCTGAACCAGGTTCACAATGGAGGTGGTAAGCATCTACTATGAGAATGACCAGGTGGTGGAGGAGGACCAGGAACTCCAGGACTTCGTGAAGGATGTTTACATGTATGGCATGCGGGGCAAAAAGGCCTCAGGTAGGCTACCACGACTCCCTGCTTCTGATGCAAGGCATGTGAGCATCTAAAAGTCACCAGGAACAGAAAGCAGGTGGCTCTGCTCCCGAGGGTACCCAACCCCTGCTCCCAGGGAACCAACAAGTCTGAGAACTTCCCTCAGAGCAGCCAGTCCCCCTTTCTCTGAGTGTCTGGCAAACTGTGGGTGGAGAGCCAGGATAGAGGCAGAGGTGGGCGTACCTCACAGAGATGAGCTCACAGTCTGGGGCTCTGTCTTAGGTTTCCCCAAGTCCATCAAGAGCAGGGAGAAGTTGTCTGAGTACCTGACGGTGGTGATCTTCACAGCCTCTGCCCAGCATGCAGCTGTAAACTTCGGCCAGGTAGGCCTAGCTAGCCCTTTCTGGGGGAGAACTGTCTTAGGTACCTCACTCCTAAGAACCACCCCCAGCTCCACACCCCTGGCCCAGGCTCTTACCCTACTGGCCCTCCTATCCCCATGCAGCCTCTGAGCCTGGAACCAGCAATAGCAGGCATGAATTCTGCATGCACACCTGAGGCACTCACCAGGCTGGGGCAGTTGCAGGCTCTGGAAAGGAAGGAAAGGGTCTGAGGAGGGAAGCCTGGGGACCCTGGAAGAAAGGCAAGATGGGTAGCAAAGGAGGGGGACAATAGTTGATATGGTAACATGTCAAAGGTGTGGCTTGGGAAACCAGAGAAGAGGACCAAGGCAGGTGTGGTAGGGACATCAGAGAGGTGGGTGGAGCCCACAGAAAGGGGTGGAGCCTGCTAAGCTGCTTCCTTATGAACCAAGGAAATGCGGGCATGTGGATCCGGGGTGGGCAGCCACTGGGCTTTTTGGGCACCCATGCTGTTGGTGCTGCTCTCACAGTATGACTGGTGCTCCTGGATCCCCAACGCTCCTCCAACTATGCGGGCCCCTCCACCCACAGCCAAGGGCGTGGTCACCATTGAGCAGATCGTGGATACTCTACCAGACCGTGGCCGCTCATGTTGGCATCTAGGTGCAGTGTGGGCCTTGAGCCAGTTTCAAGAAAATGAGGTGAGACCAGGCCTTGCTGGAAACGGTGTAGGTCACTTTAGTTTCAGCCCATTCTCCACTCCACGGTTTTGGGGCTCTGGCTCAAACTGGAAACCTGCAGCCAAGAATCCTGATTTCTAAGGTGGAACTGCTAGAAGAGGGTGGGGGTGGGTTACTCCACCCCAGGTCCTCAGCCTGGGCCTGAGCCCAAGGCAGGCTGGCAGTAGGAGGCGCAGGCTCTGCCCCAAGTCACCAGAGGTGTGTGTGTGTGTGTGTGTGTGTGTGTGTGTGTGTGTGTGTGTGTGTGTGTGAGAGAGAGAGAGAGAGAGAGAGAGAGAGAGAGAGAGAGAGAGAGAGAGAGATCACCCCAAACCCCATACCCAGTTGTTGATAAATCTCTTCCATATGGTCTCCTGGCACCCCAGAGGGAGAATTAGAGCTTCCTAGGTCCATCTAGGTATGTTTACGTATCCTTCACAGCTATGCTAGGTGAAGGTCTTGGTGGAAACAGCCCTTTGCAATGTCTCAGGGCTCTTCCCATCAAAGGACCTTCAGCTTGTCCCAGACCTGCCAATGTGCCGGTTCTGTGCTCAGTATGACGGACCAGAGGAGCTGCTGTTCCTAGGAGTCTAAGTTCCTGGTCAAAGGATGTCAAGTCTGATTTCTGCAAACTAAACCCCAGATCTCCCACCTCCTTCTTGCTACTGCACACTTTGCAGACACTGGAGTAAGGACATTACCCTGCAGGATGCCCCGCCCCCCCACCTCTTAATGCCCTGCCTGTCTCAAGGTCTAAAAGGAAGATGAGAAAGATAAAGGGCAGGCCAGCATCCTATGGCCACAGAACTTCAGAGCTGGGAGCCTCCAGGTTCCCTTGCACCTTTCCTTGTCATAAAAACCACCTGGCGACAAGGAAGTAACCTCCTTTAAAACCTCCAACCTTAAGCCTTTCATAGGAAAAAGGAGGTGGCATTTGTATAATCCAAGGTCTTAGACACTTAATTTGCATATTTATGATATAAGTGTGATGTGTGGATGCATTAATGCTGCTCAGTTATGGCATCTGACCTATCACCCCAAACAAGTCACTTCCTAGTGTAACATTCAGGATCTTCTAGCTTAGAGATATATACTACAGCATTAACTATTTACCCTACCATGCTGTAGAACATTACTTGGCCTCCTTTGAATACACTAATTTGCCGTTTTCCCTCCTCTCTGCTAACTTCTTTGAGATGACGAGGCAGGACTTACTCTTTTGGTTAGGGCCTTACTATGTAGTCCTGGCTGGCGTTTGCCTCCCAAATGATGATATTAAAGATGGGTGTGTGCCAGTGCACCTGTTGGGACAGCAGTTTTTAGTATCCCTTATATATATATAGTATTTGCATTAGCTTCTCTTGCGTAACACTGTGGCCTCCCAGCTCATCTATGTTCCAAAGACAGGATTTTGTATGGCCATGTAGCATTCCATCATATGTGTATATATATGCATCAATCTCAGTGGGTAGCAAAGGTCAAAGGTGGTAGAGTTGAGTAGTTACCCCTCTCCTCCTCCTCCCAGAGGTAACCTCTTAGGGTTGGACAAGGCCTACCAGTCTCTATGGCACCCTCTTAAACTCTCTCTCCATGTCTGACTCAGCTGTTTCTGGGCATGTACCCAGAAGAGCATTTCACTGAGAAGCCAGTGAAGGAAGCCATGATCCGATTCCGCAAGCACCTGGAGACCATCGTCAGTGTGATCGCCGAGCGCAATAAGAACAAAAAGCTCCCCTACTACTACCTGTCACCAGACAGGATTCCCAACAGTGTAGCCATCTAAGGCCTTGCTCCCTGCCCCAGTGGTTCTCTGGGAAGGCCAGTGGCTTTATTGACCAGAACCCAGCTTGCTTGGCAGGCTGTAGATGGATCTTCCAGCAGCTGGTGCCTCTTCCAAGCTAGCAGTGCTGCTTTTGGGCCCAGGTGCTCTGGTTGTAAACAAAAGGCTGTTCTAGGATGGGGAGACATCACAAAGCTTCAGCACATGCTACTTCTTCCTGTCTTCAGTGGACACAGTTCAGGAACCTCGAAGCCAGAGCAGGGATGTGCAGCTGTGTCCCCCAGCCCAGCTCAGTGCCTCTTCACTCAGTAGCAACAGTGCATCAGAATAAGTGACAACTGTTCTAGCTGGGTCAGGGGTAATTATGCTTCCTCTAATTGCTTGCACAGAGAAACTTCTTGGATTAAGAGTTTGTTATAAAATAAAGTTCATTTTAAACAAGTGTCATTCCATATGCTGCATTCCAGGCACACTGACCCCCACCCCCACCCCCACCAAATTCACTGTTCTTTTTTGATCATCAATAAAAAAGCCGGCCTACTACCTCCCCCAACTGACAAGATCTTTGCCCTCACTTCACACCAGTGGCCCGTTCTGCTTTTGTAGACTCTACAGATATTCGGAACTAAACCCACAAATCTAAAGATCTGAATTTATGCTATCATCCATATATGAGTGAGAACACACAGCATGTGTCTGTGTCCAGGTTATGTCACTTAATATACTGTTTTCATCCATTCACCTGCATATTTTATGTTTCTTGGCAGCTGAACAAAATCCCATTATAAATAGGTAACACATCTTCATTATCCATTCACCAGCCAAAGGACATCTAGGCTGTTTCCTTGTCTCTGCGGTTGCCTTCATGAATGAATGCCAGGGCACCCACCTCATCTATTCCAATGCCACAGGCTAGCACAGGCATCAGTGTCTGCATCCCTTCCTCCTCCTTCCAGCCGGGCATCTGGCTGACGTTTGACCTCTTAAGGCAGGGTTACAAGGACTAAGTGAAGTAACCCAGACACTAAAAAATTATCACACGGATCTGAGCATCATTTCAAATCCTCTTCTACTCCCAGCCCTCTTACTTCTGAATCCTCTCTCCCTATGGCCTCATTATGTTTTACGGATGTGTGGGCTGGAAAGTGTATCCTAGCTTCCACATTTGAAAACACTCTCATCACAAAATTCCTTTGTAAAGAAAGGCTTTATTGCTACCTTTAGACACCCCGTGTAGAGCACAAACAAATCCCCTGTACAGAGAATTATTCAAGCAGTAATACTGAAAAACAATGAACATACACAAAAAGATTAAAAAATTAGACATTTAGATTACTAGAAATTTTCCAAGAAAAATTTAAAATGTGAAGTGCTTTTTAGAAACTACACTATACACACCAGTGTAAATTTGGTTTTTATTAACAATCAACTTGAAACATTGTATCTAAATGTGCACCAGTTACATGCCTTTACCATCACTCACTCCCACACAGAGACAAGTGCCTTTTCTCTCCCTATGCTCTGGGCTTTCCTTGAGCTGCAGCTATAAGCTCCATTATTTCAAACCAGATTTGAACAGGTAGTATTTCAAATATACATGTGCATCTAACCACACCCACAGCTCTTCACCCTGCCCACACAGCCTTTCCCCTTCTATCACTTTGATACTAACCCAGGCCATGAACTATCCTATCCCCCACTGCTTGAGCCTGCACATCTGGGTCCACTTGGACACACCCACAGGTTTGGAAACTAAGCCTACATGACTGAAGAGTGTACTGACGCCAGAAAGTAGAGACAGAGAGACCTAGACTAAGAGAATGTTTATATTTCCAGGATATTCTTCTGATACACTTGAGCACAATCCCCACTACTCACTTGTGGCAGCTAAAGTCAAAGCTGTGTGAATGGGTCTGACATACAGGGTAAAGGCCAAGTTAGAGAGGGCTGCCAGGGACAGTCTGAGGCTACCTTCTTCATCTGATCCACAAGCACAAGCTCCCCTGGCCCTGAGGTCTCATCCTAGATCTGCTTGGTCCAGCTACATGCATCTTCCCACTACATCTAAGCTCAAAGTGAGGAGCAATGGGGTATACAGACAAGCCTACTCAGAGGCCCAGGAGAGAAGGACTAGGAGAGCCTGGGCAGACCCAGAGTTCTGCCAGATGCTTCACAGCCATGCCTTGCCAGTCTCCTGCACTGAGTCACCAATGTGTAGTTGTTTACTAGATCAGAGAACCTGTGGGGAAAATGAGCAAGGGGTGGCTGGCAGGGGAAGAAGGATGAAGGACAGAGTGCATCAGAGAAGCCAGAGAAGAGATAGCATCAGGCCTTCCTGAAATGAAGGGAACAACATGAAAGTCAAGGTTCCAAAGCCACCTTATCTATGTGGTAGTACAAGCCCCTGGGGCAGCTATGCAGAAACAACCCTCACTGAGGTATGCTCTCTTCTCTGCAAATGCCTCCATCTTCATGTGACTGCCCACCCACTGTTGGAGCATCATGTCACAGACAGATGGACAGGGTCAGAGACCCAGCCTCAGTAGCTGCTAAAAAGAATAGTCAGGGCTTAGTGGGCAGTCTGTAGCTGCCTGGTGTCCTCACTGAGTGTGAGTAATTGCACTTTGGGGCACAGTGAGCACAGGGAGGCTTATGTGGTCTGGGAGAGAGAGGGCAGGCTGACACAAGGGGTGGGTCCATTCAATAATGGCTAGAAGCCCTGGCAGAACAGCTCCACAACTGAACTCCACGACTCCAGGGACTAGACAAGGGGATAACAGGACAGAACTTGCTTCCACAGCCTGCTAGGCCCCACCTGCTTCTGAAAACTAAACATGGGGCTTCTACTAGAAACTACAAAAGATTCATCTTCAGTTTGCCTCAGTCTCTGAAGACGACAGGTGAAGCAGCCAAAGCTCAGGGAGATGGACAGGACCCTAGGCATTGCCCTGGCCACCTCAGGAGAATTTGAAGACCCTGTAGTCAACAGCAGCCACTTGGATAGTACGCTTCTGAGGTACTTCATTGTGAGTTGACTATTGTCTGGCACTGTGACAATGGCCTTCAAGAAAAAAATGTTCAACATACTTTTTAAAGGGGCAATGGCCATTTTGCAGTAGTGATTTTGGTTTTGTCTGTCTTGTGAAAAATAGTGCAGGAGGTAACCCCAAAGACAGAACAGATCACATGTAGAGCTAAGGACCCTAATGATCCTGTCAAGTCTGGTTAAGGCAGTGAGTGGGCATGGGGCCAGGTCAGTGACACAGTGGCGATGCAGTTAGCCGACTGCTCATCCAAGGCCTCATCCCAGCCCTCAGCAGTAACTCCATACAACTTTGTCAGCATAGTGGACAACAAAGGTGGATCAAAGGGGTGTCTCCAATGTGTGTCCACTCCATCTGAAGATATCTGTCAGTCAAAGGAGCATTTTCTAAATGCTCACCCTGATTCAGATCCATTAGATCTCAAAACCCTTCCATTTCAACGCTCACAACATAGAAATGTACGGGTGGGCTTGTAAGATAGGACTTTTCAGGAAACAGGCTCAAAACCAGAGGAATTACACCCTTAGCATCCATTAATTCCCATGGAGTCTCAGACCTGTCTGTCTTGCTTTAAGTCTCGAGTCTTTTCTGGACATGGAAGGACATCTACTACTCAGAATATATAAGGCAGAAATGGTTTCAGTTAGATTTTGATGCAAAGAGATAACAGGCAATAAAAAGAGAACATTTCTAAATGTGATACGCTTTTAAATATGTCACTCCCATTAGACACAGAAGTTCCAAAATAAAAACTTCCATAAAGTGCTGCTTGCTCAGTGAGTCACACACCAGCAGACACAGGGCCTCAAGGCCTTATCTGCCCCAGAGCAAGGTGGCAGCATCAGCTGAGCGAGGCAGGGGCTGGTGTTTGTAGGCACTGCCCCCTTCCCACCCCCAGCTCTCCTCGGAGTGAGGGACTATTCCCAGCAGCAGCAGCAGCAGCCCTCCAGTACCATGCTGCTCTGTCCTCTGGGGACCCTCCATCACCTGTCTCCCCCATGCTGCTCTGTCCTCTGGGGACCCTCCATCACCTGTCTCCCCCATGCTGCTCTGTCTTCTGCTTTAGCTTTTTACTTCCATAATCTGCTCAAGACCAGGGGCTAGAACTCAGCCAGCTCCTCATCATGGATACATGGGGTCTCCCA
Source organism: Montemys delectorum (assembly GCA_019843815.1). Lineage (NCBI taxonomy): Eukaryota > Metazoa > Chordata > Mammalia > Rodentia > Muridae > Montemys > Montemys delectorum. The sequence goes on along the minus strand of JADRCD010046400.1, from coordinate 10,354 downwards.
CCTTCCCAGACCACAGAGAAGCCTGGCAGAATGGGGCCCAGTGGTATCTGCCCCACAGGGATTCTAGGACATTCACACCAAGGAGGGTTGAGAAAAAGAGAGGCCACTATAAATTGTCACCTGCCCAGTCTATGCTATTAAACGACAGAAGGAAGGAACACAATTGGCAGTAAACAAATTCCTTCAGCTGTTGTTGGACATCAAGGAAATGACACTCTCACATGATCAGACATAAATAATTTCTGCTCCAGTGTCTTCAGGCTCTGTGCAAGAAGAATCTGTGGTGGAATGACATATTCCATGTCCTTCTTTATTTTCAAGGGTGGGCTCTGTTAGTGCAGACTTTTCAAAAATATTCTTTTTACTTGTTTCTGGACAGTTTTGAACATAGATCACTCTATTATAAGCCTTGAGTCTTTTCCATAACTGTAGGTACACCTTGCACTGAACATACATAAAGAGAAGTCCTCCGGTGAAGCCGATGGCCACAACTACCAGCTTAGTCCAGAAAGGCCACTCTAGGATTCCTGCAAGGGGAGACTCAGTTAGCTCATCAGAGGTCTCATGTCAGAGGAAGTAGGACAGAGCTTGTGAACTCCCACAACCACTCTGTACATTTCTGACTTGTTAAATCCTCCCTCCTCAAAAAGAGCAGGAAGTGCTCTCATTGTAGTTTACCTTGCTCTCTTAGGAGTCTCTGTGGCTTTAAAGACACAGAGAAATACCTAAAGGGATGCTGGTTGTCTCCTCCTCAGTGTTCACCCTTTACAAAAACTCAGGTGTTTGTGGCCTGAGAGAAACAGAGCTCTCTAAATCCCTGAGCCTCAGGCCCCAGGACCTGTATGCAGCACTCACCTCATGGCCCATGCACTCACCTGTTACCTGACCCTGTTTGATCTCTTCTGCTGTGCGGTCAATGAGCACATACAAGGACCAGACCACACACGTGATAGCAATGACATGGAAGGTCACTGAGCACATGATCTTCCTGCGCTCACTGGCAGTCATCTGCAGCTTCTCCCACTGGAAAACAACACAGAGACGTGAGGCTCAGCCTCAGAGCAAAGGATCACAATGGGAGGGAGCATTGCCCATGGCTATGATCGGCTTTCCTTCCCTCCCTCTCCTAGACCAGATCAATTTCCCCAAACACCCAAAACTACTTTAAGCCACTTGGCTTCAGTGAGGTAGCAGACAGAGCCAACATTCTGTGCCATGAGGAGAAGCTCGGACTGAGGCGAGCAGTGACCTCCCATGAGCTAGTCTCTTATTCCTGTAGTCAGACAATGAAAAGCTTGACAAAAGAAACATGTCAGCCGAGCCCCAGTGCTATGGTCAGGTCTGTGCTAACTGACAGGGATGACTGGAAGAAAAGAGATGGCACCACAGCACACTAGGAATGGGTTACATCTGTGTTGGGAAGGGGAAGGGCAGAAGGCTCTCACTCTTTGGTCCTCTGCTACTTTGGCAGCAACAGCTTGAGATTGATGCTTAAGAGTTCCTGGTACAAGCAGCTCTGCCAGTGCCATCTCTCTAGGAGCTCATTAACTTACTCCAAACACATTGGCCTAGTCATTTACTGGTTCCCAAATCAGAAGAAAAGACATAAAAGTAGAAAGAAGAAAGTGTGGACATTTTGCATATCTTCTGCTAATGATGGGTACAGACTATCAGGCTAAGCTGCAAACAGAGCTTCATTAATGATCTATGCTATCCAAGTGTTACAGCATCATGTGACAGAGTAGGTCCCAGGAGACTTTGACCAGGCAAAGCATTTTCTTGAGCAGTTTGCACCTGCCTTCTCTAGCACCAAACTGCTTTCTGTTGGGGTTTTAGAAGTACAAGATTCCTGAATCAGCACCTTGTGTCATCTGCACCTGGGTTCTCACTCTTTCCTATGATACCCATGGTCAACCCTTTCCCACTCCTGCAGTGCTCACATTCACCACCTCAATGGTACTTTTCTCTACAGGCAGCCTGGCCCCTTTAAAGCCTGTTCACTCTGCCTGCAAATCTTACAGTCTAGGGAGAAGCACTCCCCAAGCCAAACCATCTACAATGCCCCTCTTCCCATGAGGCTGCCCCACAAGGATCACTTCTTTCTCTGTGTGTTCCACTGCCAGGTAACTTAGCATTTCATCGGCCCCATAAATCTTGTTTCCTAGCAACTTATATATTAATGCTTTTGACACAGCAGGAGCCTTTTTTCTCCTTCCAAATATGATCTTTTGTGCTGGGCAGAGAGAGAGAAGTATGAAACTGACAAGTATGGATGGGAAGCCAGTGCCAGGAAGGCCGCAGTGACTTGGGGACTTCCTTATGTAGGAATCCTTTCAGCTAGCACAGACATAAACAAATTGTGCTGAATTAGGCTGAGGGTTGGAGAGAGACACTCACCACTAAGTGTCCTAACAAGAGACACACAAAACAGTTGACACATAAGAAGTTAAACGCTGAGCAAGATGTCACAGGATAGCTGGTGGTCAAAGAAGAGAAGAGAATAAGAAGAGTCTCAGTGTGAAGGCAAGAGAAGCATCATGAACGAAGGTGAGGCCTAAGACATTACTATCAGAAATAAGGATCTACAGCAAGGACTCCAGCCCTGATTTCTAAAGCAGTGACCACAGCTGTCCAGGTATCGTCTGAAAGGACGACTCTACCGAGTACCCACTCCCTTCGCACGTACTTTCCTCAAAGGTTTCAGCTTGGTCTCCATGATGAACTCGTACTTGCAGAGTTCACAGCAGCGTGTGTCAGAACTCTTGATCCACTGCTGCAGGCAAGCCTGGTGCACAAAATGGAGGCTCCCTGTACAGTGGCAGGGGGTGATCAGAGGGCTCTCGTCATCTCCTTCACAGTGGCAGATCCTGTGGTAGAAGGAAACCTAGTCAGTAAAAGAAGGGCCTCTAAGAGAAATGATGACGCTGTACCAGAAGGCCAATTCCTCCACAAACCAAAGTTCAGAAATGAAAACCGCAACAGTGACTGTCAGCACAGAGACACACAAGCACAAATGAGAGTAATCACGATTAGCTGAATGTCAGCTTACCACAGTAGCAACGTCAGGATGGCAGTTGGCAACGGAAAGGGAAGAACGATACAAAAAATGACAAGATCGGTATTTTTAGGGAAGACTTCAAACTTTCAAAGATAAAAATTTAGGCAACAATAAAGACACCTTCCAGAACATAAGCCATTTAAGAGGGAAAAACATCTAAGTAAACCAAAACAAGCATTCTCACCTCCAAAACACTACAGTGGCTTAAAAGGCTTGCTTGATAGTGAAATCACACCCTCAAGTCACATGCATAACAGCCACGCCCTCCCACCCTCTCTTGGAGACTGAGCAGAGACCAAGTACTTTGTCTGCACTTAAAACTCACCATGATTCTGCAACTTCCTTTCTTTTGGGGACACTCAGAGCACTGAGTGGGAATTATTAAAGCAGTCATTATTCCCAAGGAATCACCTTGGATTCAACCACTAACCTCCAGAAGCTTAGGCTTTTGAGAACAGAAATGTTTTCCAACGGCTGGGCAACAGGTAGAACAGCTGTTCTGAAGAGGGCCTGACCCAGCCTGGCTAGAGTATGGGGTTACTTGTTTCAGGAACAGGTTTTCTGATCCAACAGTAAGAAATGTAACAGCAGACACTGAGAAGGGAAACTGACCTGGGACAGATGAGACCAACGAGGATGCCGTACAGGAAGAGAGAGTTGGGAAGAAGATTCTGAACTTGGACAATACCCCTAAAGTAACAGGGAGGCCAGGAGGGAAGGCAGGGTGTGGTGGGCCACTGGAGAGAAGCCCCTCCCCAACTCACAGGGCAAGCTAGCAAGATGGAGGTACTATTCCCACACATTCAGGCAAACCCTATTTATTTTGCTGAGAGGAGTCGGCATGGCCTTTAATATGTGTAGTTTCTGCATCTTATGAAATTAGCTTCCAAATGGTGTCACTGTATGGAAAACACACTTTTGCTCTATAGCAGGCAATAGATGTCTTGCTACTTCACTTTCTGGAAACTTCACATATTAAATCAAGGTAAGGTTATGAAGGGATTAGCAGAAACAGCCAGACGGTGGTTCCTGGCAAACCAACCTGCAAGCATCCCCTGAAGTGGACACAGGAGAAATGGGAGTGCATTTTTCAGAGAGCAGAGAAGGACAATCCAGGTCACTGTCCTTCTCTACTGAGCAGAGGGGCGCACGCAGGACCCTAGTCTTCAATTTGGCAGATGATGTATCCTCAAAGACGTCGTCATCTCCCATTTCATCAGAACAGAAGTCCGTGCTCCCTGCCAGCCAGCTGGAGGACTTGGCAGTATGCAGATGGCTGGCATGGCTCTCCAGCTCATGGAACCTATGTAGGCTGCTGGTGCTTGAGCCACGGGAGAGTGAGAACAGGTACCGGAGTAGTCGCTGGCTTCTCAACCTGACCTCGCCATCACCTTTCTCCTCCAAAAGTGGGATGCGCACGCTTCCCTTGCCAGCTTCCCTCTTTGAGACAGCTGAGTGGTTGGTAGAAAGGGATAAGATAGGAGAGTGTTTGGAATGGCTGAGGGGTGGGCAGTGCTCTGCTCTTTTTTCTTTATGATGGAGCCTGTTCTTTTTGAGAGATGAACCTTGAGGAAGCACCAATTTCCCTTCAGAACAAGTTCTTTCCATATAGTCAAAGCTTTCCAAAGTATCCTGGGTCTTCTCACCCACATCACTTAGTGACTTTGAGAATCTGAGTGCTCTTCTGGCCTTAGTATTTTTAGCAGGTGTCAAGACTTGGTCCCAGTCTGAACCAAAGAGATTTTTCTGTAATGTGTCTTTACAGATAACTGTCACAGTGAGCCCTTGTGTCAGAGAACTCTGGCATGGAGGAGCTTTCAAGACAACAGCAGACTGCACGGGACTGTAGTGACAACACTCAGAAAACACTGCACTGGAACTGCATGCAGAACAGTGGAATAAAGCACAGAAAGGAAAAACAAGTTTAAAGAGAGCAGACATCAAAGTGGGGAAATGAGACTGTACTGTAAGCTGGCGAGCAAACAGTACATAAAACCAGGCTATTTACACCAAAGGTGGAATGATCAAGCAAATGGAAAACTGAAACTTCTGGGCCACCACAGGCCACAGGAACATGGGAAGCAGAGTGTTACCTGCAGATGTCCTGGTTGGATGGTGTGACAGAAGTGCGAGAGAAGGCAGGCACTGGAGCCGTCGTGGATGGAGGACTACTCCCAGCCTGCAATGACACACCTTCAGTCAGTGTTTATGAAGAAGCCAAGAGACCCAGACACACTGTCACCTTGTGAATGGCAAAGGATAGAAAATCAAATAACATCTGCTATTTCCCACTGCTTTGAGAGGAATATGTATTAGGTTCTTTGTTGTGTTCTGTTGAGACAAGTTCTCATCTTGTAGTTTTGGCTGGTCTGAAACTCACTATGTAAACCAGGCTGCCTTGAACTCACAGGGATCAGCCTGCCTCTGCCTCTGCCTCTCTGCCTCTGTTTCTGCCTCTGTTTCTGCCTC
>JADRCD010046393.1:1604-12506 GCA_019843815.1 Montemys delectorum | reverse complement strand
TGTTGGTAGGGAGGGTTGGTCTGTCTTTCTCAACTTGGGGGAGGGACTGTGCTTATCAAAGCAAAGATTCCACCTCCCGGGTGCTTTGAAGCCAAGTGTCCTAACTTTCTGGCCGCAGGTGTGCTGGCTGCCAGAGCTCCTTGGGTTCATGTTTTTTCTCCTTGTCTCCCTGACAGAGTACAGTCGCTTTGAATCCAAGATCCATGACTTACGGGAACAAATGATGAACAGCAGCATGAGTTCTGGGTCTGGGTCTCTCCGAACCAGTGAGAAGAGGTCCTTGTATGTCAGGTAAGCTGCCCCTCTGAGCACCAGGCCTAGCCGCTCTTGAGTAACTGGTAGGGTGGGGATTGTGTACTCCCTGCACTAAACCAACACCTTGGACCATGTGCTCATGGTGTGGATTTTATGGTCAGTATCTCCTCCCTTTTGTGAACTGCTTTCTTCCTTTCCACTCACAGATGACTCAGTCCGGGAAATGTTCCGTTTGCTCTCATTGTAGGACTCTGAGGTGATTGTTGCTAGTCAGCATTCAAATAACACTTGAAAATTTAAAGTATGTTACTTGCAATCTGTGTTTTGAGGGGAAAAGTTAGCATCTCCTTTCATATATGCATAATAGACATGAGGATTTGTGTCTGAGCCTATTCATTTATCACAGTGTCCTGGTACAGGGCCTCTTACGAGACCAAAGAGCTGGCAGGTTACTGTATTTTAGATGTTTTGCTAGGTTCCTGTCCCCATCTCTTCACTGGAGGCATGTGATTCATAGGACAAGATGGCGTATGCACCCTAAGAAGGGAAAGGCAGGGACAGCTTATTGCTGAAAGGTAGGTAGTGGCATTGTCAAAGGCTCAGTCTTTGACCCTTGAAGGGTCAAGGTATAAAACCTTCAGTTAGCACACTGATAAGGGAACGGTGAACTTTTCTCAGAATTAGGGGTAGTTTCCTTCTTCCTGCCATGCTCTTGAGCACCAACAGGCTGGTCACCAATACTCTAAGGTCAGCTGCCTTATGGAAAGGTGGCGGGGTTACTCCCCAGAGCCAATAGTCTTCCCAGGCTTATTTAACTGGTTGAACATTTCATGGTGGCCTCTGATACTTGCTGGAGGCGGGAAGGAGAGGCCAGTTGCCTGGTAACGTGACAATTACTGTGTCCTTGGGGTGTGAAATGACGGTAGCTAACTGATGTCAATGCTAATTGCAGCTCTCACGTGCTTGCTTTTCTTTTTCCACAGTTGGTTGTCAGTGACCCGCTGCCTAGGGAGCATTCTGTGCATCTGAGGCCCACTAGACTCCTTAGAGTTCTTTTCTAAAGTCAACCCTGCACTCTGCTCTTTGTGGAGAATGGTTGCTGCTTTCACCTCCTGCTGGCAGCACAGGAGGAGAGAGAGGCTTGGCTAGGCCCAGCCATCTTTCCAGTCTCCTTCCTGGAGAAGAAAGGCCTGTTGAGGGTCACTAAAGCTCTTGCTCAGGATCTACAACATGGACAGTGGGTCTCTGATGTGGGGGTCTCTGTCATCATGTGCTGTCACCCCTCAAAGTGGGTAATATTTATGTGACTTGGTCAGGATTGTTCCGTTCCATGCTTCCAGCCCCCGCAGATGTGGCACTTCAGTGTGCGTGGGAAGCTCTCTTTAGGCAAGACAGTTCCTTCAGAGAGCTTTATTTTTAGATCTCTCCTCTCTGCCTAGCCTCTGCTAGTGCTGTCCCTGCCTGGGTAGAGGAACCGGGCACTGGCTCTTGATATGGAACACCGTTCTGTGGCTCAGGCAAGGTATCTACTCACCTGGTCTCCGGGAAGGGAAAGGCCATGACTCTCTTTCTAGTGAATTAGTTTTATATAAAATCTGCTCCTAACCTTGGCTCGATAACTTTGTCCTCAGAGGAAAGTAGATAAGGTTTAGAATAGGAACTGTTTGTGATCAATCAGACAATCAGGGTGTTTTATGGTGAAGTGCTGGGAGCAGGAGCCCTTTTCTGGGTTAACCCTTTGGCCTGCTCTCTGTAGCCCAAGCCAGTCTTTGAATTTATGATTCAGTTCTTTGAGTAGTAAGGACTACAGGCCTGCACAACTAGTTTCAACTTGTTTCTTAACGTTCTTAAAAAGGAAAAAATAATCCATTGATACTAATAGTTCCCTAAACTATTACCTCCTCTCGTTCTCTGAATTCTGTGGCAGGAAACACTAGTTTCCTAAGAGACTAGTCTGACTGTAGAAGAGCAAGTCCTTTAGTGAAACTGGGCAAATGCAGGCATTAATAGAGGAAAATGGGGTTCTTTTTTGTGCATGTTTCACTCAACAACTCTATGCCTGCATACCTGTGTGTGTATGTGCATGCATATATGCTTGTGGGGGACGGGGTGTGAAGGCTAGGTGGACTGCCTGCCTGTGAGCCTGGGATTTCTCATTGCCTCTGCTTCCCCAGTACTAGGCTTGCAAACAGGCATGTACCATCACGCCCAGCATTTTTGTGCAGGTGCTAGGGATTGAACTCAGGTCCTTATGTTTGCACAGTGAGTGCTTTTCTGACTGAGCCGAGTCCCCACCCTCAAGAACAAAATTCTTCACTGTTTTTAGTGTCCAGAAAACACTGTCTTGGGCGGTAGGCAGTGTTGAGCCCTAGAAATATGAACAGAGGAATATCATTTGCAGAAGCCTAGCCTCCTGACATCCAGGCTGGGAAATTTTGGAGTCACACACTCCCCACTGCCACTTCTTCCAGTCACTTCTTCAGTGGCTTCACATGTTGGGAGCACCAACTTTTCAACCTGGTGACATGATTCCTGAGCAGTCCAAGAAGGCTCCAGAGGAGCCTTTGGCAGGGATCAGCAGTGACCTCATGGCCACCATATTCAACGACTGCTTCACTGGTTCTTCCAGGCCAGTCTGACCTCCTCATCACCTGTGTTTCTACAAGGCATTTGCTTGCTGCTTTAAAGGATCCATCTGCCTTGCTAACTGTCCCCTAAACACCTCCTTAGCTCTGGGCCCGAGATGGCAATACCATTGCTTTCCAGAGCTTTACACCATATTGTTGTATAAATGACAGCCTCAAACTTGCCTGTCAACAACTTGATAGACACGTGCAGAAAATAAAGCTGCTCACCTCATGCCTCTAACAGGGGCATATTCAAACTGGACTCCTTCCCTCCTCTTAGTGTTGTTCCTTAAGTTAATTTCCTTACCTTGTCATGTGGAAAGGGATTAGATTTGTTCTGTCACCCAAGGCCTATTTCAGTTCAATGGAAGGATGAAAGAGCTCAGAATAAAAAGTCTGAAATGGAATGGACTGGCTCTTGAGAGAAGATACTTGATTTTTTTTTTTTTGTTGTCACTGAAGGGGTTATACAAGAGCCTGGGCATTGCCCTGGGCATTACAGAGTTAGAGCTAAAGCACTATTCCGGGCCTGTTGTGCTCTGAAGCTTTTAGTAGAGTGCGGGCATCTTCAGCTTAAAGGGAACCCAAGGTCACCCATGCATCATGACCATTATTATTCTCTTTAAATGGTTTTTAAAATCCTTTAAATAATGGTACATTATGATCCCATTTTGCATATGAGAAAATTGAGGCTTGAATGAGCTAGCTAGGAAACTCCTAAACTGGAATGTGAACTGAGTTGTACTTCAGTTTCCTTAACTCCCTGATTGGAGGGAGAGACAGACAGACAGACAGACAGACAGACAGACATATACACATATATTCATATATATATATATATTCCTAGCTGCCACTTCTAGAGCCTCAGGTCACTGGTAGTGATTTTTTTTTCTTTTTTTGGTCATTGCTACTGTTTGGTCAGTTGATATTTCCCCTAGTACTCAGGATTGATTGAGCCTAGGGGCCTCACCCATGCTACCATTAGGCTCTATCCTCAGCCCTCTTTTCTTTTTCTTTCTTTTGAGACAGAATCTCACTGTGTGACCCAGGCTGACTTCAATCTTGAGCTCCTCCCACCCCAGCATCTCAAGTAGTTGGGATTACAGGCCTATGCCAGCGGGTCTGGTACAAAATCTGTTTTTAACAGAATGCTCAAGAATGGCCACTTTATACCATGATTGACACTTATTTTTACATCAGTGGAGCAACTAAACATTATGTTTCCTGTTCTGTGGAAGGCAGTAGTGCAGAACTAATAACTTGAGCCTGCTTGCTGGGATAGATTCAGGGAAATGGTGGTCTGGTTCCTGTCCTCCTGCAGCTGACTTTTACCCAGAGGGGGATGTGGCTGCATTCAGTTTGGGTTTCAGTTTTGCTCCTCTCTCCTCTCCTCTCCTCTCCTCTCCTCTCCTCTCCTCTCCTCTCCTCTCCTCTCCTCTCCTCTCCTCCCCTCCCCTCCAATCCCCTCCCCTCCCTTCCCCTCCCCTGCCCTCCCCTCCCCTCCCCTGCCCTCCCCTGCCCTTCCTCTCCCTCCTGCTCTTCCTCTCCCTCCTGCCCTCCCTTGCCCTCCCGTCACAAGGATCTATCTCCCTCCTGTTTGCATGGGTTTGCAAAGCTATTTTGAAGGAGGGTACCCCCTCTCACAGCTACACTGGACTGTACCAGGTGAAACTCTAGGATGCTGCAGCTGTTCTGTACATAGGGGTTATAGGAGTTTTCAAGAGGGGAGCAGGGGGAAGAAGGAAAGATACCAGTGTTTGGACACTGGCAATCAGCTTTAAAACCACCAGGAACTTAAGGAGAAAGCCTTTTCCTCTCTTTACTACACTAGAACCATCTTTTATTGGGTAAGTGTCATGAACAGAGAGCCTTTATGTGTACTCAGCCTAGAGTTTTTGTTGTGTTTGCTGGACTGGACCACAGAAATCACCTTTCTTGCTGCTGGCTCCCTGTGCTAGATGTTTGATTTAGGCTATTTGCATGTGAAGGCAAGATAATGCTGCTGAGTAGGTTCAAATTCTAGACCTGACTTTGATTTTATAAATGAATGAATGAATGAATAAATGAATGAATGAGTGACCTAGGACTTTAAAGGTTGCCCAAGAGGCTCAATTGTGCAAGTAGCTTTTGAAAGTCTGTGCAGACTCATCTGACTGCATTCTTTGCAGCCTCAGGACAACATTCTGGCAGTTTAGGAATTTTGGCCTTCTGGCTGGCCATTTCCCAGTCTTCTTCCCACTCTACAATGGAAATCCTGTTGAGGCATCTGTAGTTTTGGTTCAATGAAACAATGTTAGTATATTGGCTTGGTCATCAAAAAAGACTGGAGTGTGCTTCTTCCGTCAACAACAGGACACTTTGCCCAGGGTGGTGTTCTTTGAAGCTCAGCTTGATTTATTCATTAAGCTCCAGTAGGGGATGAAGATGCTAAAAATATTGGCAGGCTTCTCTGTCTGACAGAATTGGAGGTGGGGACAATTTTATTTATTTTTGCAGGGTTAGGGGTCAAATTTAAAGCATCACATGTACTAGCAAGCACTCTAGTGACAAACTGAACTGCATGCCCAGGCTTATGTTAAAAGCACCAGTAAATGTATGGGAATCATTGGTGCTACCATTGGCTGCTGGAACTGCTTGCTTCCAAGCAGTAGTACCAGTAATCATTCGGTTCTTCTTAGCATCTGCCGGACCTGTGAGCCCTGCATGGTCTCTTATTATGGGTTGTTGGTCCTTGAATGTTTCTTAAAATTCATGGTTGCCCTTTAGGGCCTGGCACATTTAAATAGACTAGAGATGAAGTCACTGACCTGCTCCTTTTTTGAAGGTACATCAAGATACTTGACTCTGGTAGCCACATTTGGTGTGCTACTCTTATCATCCACACTCAGTGTCCCCTGAAAATTTGGGATTTTAAGTTGTTTTTGGAAGCTGCTGGAAACTCTAATTTTCTACTAAAGTCAAGAGCTGATGCGTAACTGCTACTTTATATTTTTCTGTGCTCATATTAGGCCAACCAGGCAATAGATTGGCTGTTCAGTCTTCAAATTATATGCTCCCTTTAACACTTTAGTGATACTCCAGACCCCAGCTTTAATGGAAGGGAAGCACAGCAGAACACTGAGGAATAGTAATGTGAGAGTGTTCTGTGGGATAGCCTGGGCTCATCCATCCTCCACAAGCACTGAGAAGGGCTTCCCTGGTGATCTGCTATGAAAACTCAAAAATAATTATGCAAGAATTAAATTACAGTAGATAGAAATTATAAAGGAAGGCTGCTACCAAATATCTGGAATGGATTACAAAGGAAATTTGGGGTGTGCAGTATCACAAAGCAGGAGAACTTGGGTTGGACCATGGAGGATTTGTACAGTGGGCAAGACAGGTGGCATGTAGGAGGTCAGCACCATTCTACATGAGTTCTGTGGAAGCAGCCCCTTTCCTTCTAGGCCATTAGTACTAAACTGTTCTTGTTTGTTCTGTGTTGGGAAACCTGCCTAACCAGTTCCCCCCCCCCCCCCCGCCCGAAGTTGCATTTTCCTTGTAGTTCCTTGCTTGTTAAGTTTAAGGTGCCACAGTTGCTGTGCTAGGTGCTCATGACTTCTTTGGATCTTTTATATGCAACCCTCACAAGTTTATCTCTTTGAAGCTATTTGAAAAGTCACCTCTTAAATGGTATAGCTCCCAAGACCTTTGGAAACATTGTCTCCTTAGAGGAGCAGGCAGTGGCCTTCAATGCTGAAGATCAGTCTGGGGCATGAACCTGGGCACTCCTGGGTCTATCCTGCCTTGTGCTGATGGGACAGCAGTGGAGGTTCTCAGTGACCTCACTGGCTCTTAATTTAACCCTAACTTCATAAAATTCCTGTTAGTGGGCCAACAAGATGGCTCAGTGAGTAAAGGTGCTTCCCATGGAATCTGAAATCCTGATGACCTGACTTTGATTGGCTAGATCCCACCTGAAGGTTAAGGCAGATAACCAACTCCACACAGTTGTTCTCTGATTTCCACAATTTCCGCTGTGACATTCATGGCTAACAACAACAATAATAATAATTGAGGAAGAAGTTAAAAATTCTATTACAATTCAGAAGAAAAGGGGGTTTCTTGAACTCTTAGTCTTCCAACACACCTGTCCTCAGGTAAGCTTGTACACACACACACACACACACACACACACACACACACACACACACACACTGCAGATCTTTTTATTATGTCCTTTTTTTTAAGGTGTGTGAGGACAAAGGTTTGGCTTTCTTTTTTCCTTCCTACTGTCTCTTTGAATCAGAGGTTAATCTGTGCCATTTGGGCCTTGCATATGGTAAACTTCAATTCTGGGACAGTGATTCAGTTTGGCTTTAAAAGAGCTAGTATCTACCTTAATTCCCTTAGGCTAAAGGTGGAGAGGGAGGAATTGTGAGAGGCTTGGAGGAAGGAGGTGCTTAGGATAAAAGTCTGAGGTCTGTCCCTTTATTAGGATTCTAGAGAAGGCCACAATTCTTTTTCTTTTAATTTTTTTTTTGACAATTTCATAAGTGTGTGTTGGGGGGAGCATAAATTTTGGTCAATTTCTCTCCCATTACTCTTTCTTGTTTCTTTTGTGTATGACCCACTGAGGTTAATTATGGCTAATTGCATGAACATGAATGGAATTCTTTACTGGAGCTTGAGAAACTTATCAATGAAGAAGATGACCCTCTCTCTTCCAACAACCATGTTAGAGGTTTACTGTTCAGATTTTTAAAACTTGTGTGTGTGCCTGCATGTATGTATATGCACATGTATGTGCCTGGTACCTGTGGAGGTCAGAAGATAGGGCCAAGTCCCCTGGAACTAGCATTATGAATGCTTTTGACATTTAAGGGCCCTGGTCTATGGTTGCCTACCATACAGTGCTGAATGATGTCCTGTGTCCTTCTAGGTCTGGCCTTCATTTGGAGGATATCTTCTAATTCTTAGCATGTCAGAATTTCTGCAGGAAAAGGGGAGTAGATTTGGAGAAAAACCCATATCATGGGTTTTGAAAACAGACCAAAATCAGGACAAAGAAAGGAATTGTTAAAGGAAAGACCCCGGCTTGTTTAAGTGCTAGAGCTAGAAAGAAGCTTCAAGTATGTCTAAGAAATTTCCTCTTAGACAGCAAAGTGGACAGAGTGAACTCTGAGGCCCCAGTTCTCTACTGAGTTCTCTTCCTATTGGCAACCCTGATTGGTAAAAAGGGGAATTCTCAATGCATCCATTTGGGTTCATTACTGCACATATTAGTTCAGAAGTTAGAACTGAGATATCATGTTTGCATGCCCTTAACAGTCAGAGCTTACAAGCATTGTCCATCCCTTCTTGGATATAGCCTTGTCCAGTCATTCATAAAGCTGTCAAACAAAAGCCAAATGGAACAGGTGCTACTTTTTAATGGGAATTTGGAGTTCTATAACCTTTTGACTTTGTTTGCCAGGGAGCTTAGAGCCTCTCCTGAAGTAAAAGGCTCAAGCCTGTACTTAGTGGAACTGTTTCTCAATTTCTCCATTAATCGACTTGCATTTTTGGAAATCGTAAAGGGAACACATGCTGTGGTTACAAAACAAAGTGAACAGTACGGTCCTAATGTGGCTTTCTTGCTGGCTTTGCTCTGTGTGTGTTGAGTGTTGTGCAGCGTCTGAACTTATCTCAGAAGTAGATGCCATATAGGTTTTAGTCAAACTCTCAGATGTTTTAAAATGACAAATTATTGCATTCTTGGCATCTAGAAAACTCATTCTCCCCAATGACTCCTGCTTGCTGTTGTCACCAAAGAGGTCAAGCCTAATTCTTTGGGTGCTAAAACACACCTTATATTTCTACCCAGTCAACTTGATGTTCTCCTATCTATCTATCTATCTATCTATCTATCTATCTATCTATCTATCTATCTATCTATCTATCTATCTAGCAAATCTACCTCAGTTCTTTTGTTTGGCTTTAGTTTTGGTTTCAGTTTTTGAGATAGGATCTTACTAGTTGTCTTAGTTACTTTTTTATTACTGTGACAAAGCACCATGACAGAGGCAACTAATAAAAGAAAGCATTTGATTAGGGATTTGCTTACTGTCTCAGAGACTTAGTCTATGGCCATTGTGTTGGGGGAGCATGGCAGCAGGGAGGGAGGCATGGTGCTGGAGCTTATATCTGATCATTAAGCAGTGGGCAAAGAGAGCTGAGAATGGCAAACCTCAAAGCCCACCCCCATTGACACACCTCCTCCCACAAGGCCACACTTCCTAATCCTTCCCAAACAGTTCTTTCAAGTAGACCAAGCATTAAAATGTATGCGCCTATGGGTGACATTCTCATTCAAACCATCATATTATGTATGATCCTTCTGCCTTAGCCTCTCTGATGCTTTAACTACCAGCCTATGTCACTATACCCCATTCCTGATTCATTTTGGCTTCTTTCTATTTCCCGCTCAAAACTTCCAAACTAACCTGTGCTTAATACAGACTCTGTTCTTCTACTTCAATTTTGGAACTCCTAATGCCATTGTGCATTGCTCATCAGTTAGAATTACGTTGCTCAAGCTTGTTGGTCTTTGTAGAACAGCTGACAGATGCCTGCCCTGCATTAGGTTGCATGGAAATCAATTCATTTCAAATTGCTCCTGTTACACAGAGTTTGGAAAAGACTTTGTTGACCAAATGCTTTATCTGCTGGCTTCTGCTTGCCCTTATTCCTAGGAGTGCATGCATTGGGAGTTAAAGGGCTTTTTGTTAGAGCTTGGATATTTTCATCTTCAAGTTGTCTTGACACCATTCTCAAAAGGGTTCTGTTTCTATACCTGGGCTTGTACACATGGAGATACAGTGTTTTGGACTTGTAGCTTTCTGCTAAGTGAGACAACTGGGATGAAAGTAAAGTCTTAGCATTGGATGTTGGATCCCCTGGTCCGTGTGCACTGTTAAAGAAGAATGAGAGAACCAGGCATGGTGGTACATGCCTTTAATCCCAGCACTGGAGAAGCAGAGGAAGTCAATCCCTGTGAATTTGAGACCAGCCTGGTCTACATAATGAATTCCAGGACAGCCAGGGCTACATAGTCAGATCCTGTCAAAACAGGAGGATGAGGAGGAGGGAGGGTGTGTGGGAGTGTGTGTGTGTGGAGAGGTAGGCCAGCAGTTAAGAGCATTAGCTGCAGGAGATCCTACATCCTCTTCTGGCCACTATGGATATCAGTATACATATTGCATACCCTTTAATACACATACATATACATATACATAAATAATATGTTACTGAAGTATCCTATTTGTGCTGACTCCACACACTTAGTTACCAAGGGATGAAATGATTAGATTTATTTAGGTGTGCTTGTTTGTTCCCTGAGCAGGAAGCTCTGGTGGTACATGGTAGACTAGCTTCACTAGGACCTCAACTTTGGAACTTTCTTGTACATTTGCTTCCACATCTCCTCCTCTCTCATATCCTCTGCATTTAGGGTGGAGCGTAGGCAGTGGAGCAGGTCCTACTTTTGACTGCTACTGTGTGTCTAGAAGCTCACAGGAGATGTGATTTGTGGAAGAATACACAAGTGCACTCGCACACACACAAATTGGGGCCTGAAACGAGGTGCTGTCTCACACAGTCTCTTCCTATGTGCTGTGCTATTAGGTCATCTCTCTTGCAATATCCTATCTGGGTGCTAGTCTCCCAGAATTCAGGAGTAGGAGGATGATCTCTCTTCATTTTTTATGTCTGCTTCAGGGCCCTGTTTGATTATGATCGGACTCGTGACAGCTGCCTACCAAGCCAGGGACTCAGTTTCTCTTATGGTGACATTCTGCATGTCATTAACGCCTCTGATGATGAGTGGTGGCAAGCAAGGCTGGTGACTCCACATGGAGAGAGTGAACAGATCGGTGTGATCCCTAGTAAAAAGAGGTGAGCTGTCAGGGTTTTAAAGCATGGCTTTTCCTGGCTTCTTGTTCTCGGTCTCTGTCTCTGTCTCTGTCTCTCTCTCCATCTCTCTCTCTCTCTCTCTCTCTCT